>CAEGAG010095140.1:0-67343 GCA_903067065.1 Brachyrhaphis terrabensis
TGATCCGTCCCGCTGTGTCTTTGTTAATGTCAAGTTAATATATTACCTCTGAATGACGTCGAGCTTCGCTTTGCGCTCCAGAAAACTGCAAACATCGAGATTAATATGATCAGCGCAATAAACGTGAGAACAGTCCGTAAAATTGTGCAACTAAACGCCATTATAATTATTAATACTACATTTTAATAACACATTCTCAGTGAGGGAAAGTCAACGGCACGATGCAATCGACTGTCCAGTCGCTACATGCTCATCCAGGAGTGAGGAGTCAATGAGTCAATGCAATCTACCGGGTTTCCTTAGATAGAAAACTTCTTGACCAATTTTAGTAATGAACTGAACTTGTCTCTAGGTTTTGGTTACTAGGATCAATTGGTATGTATGGACTGAACCTGTATCATTGAACTGAACAGAGTTTTTGTTTTTATTGTATAGTGCTTTTAAATAACATGCGTTGTGATTTGGCACTGTATAAATAAACTACATTGAATATGCATATATCCGAATGTTTTCTTTTTCTTGTTGTAACCTGTCCTTAACTTGCTTGGGACTAGTGGCAGAGCAAGAAATTTTTTACTGGGGTGGCCATGCTGCAGTCTCAGGGGTGGCCAGTACCAGAGCTAGTTTGGAGCACAACATTCAAATTTTCCAAATCATTCACTAAAGACAGAACATATTTTCTTGAAGTGTTTAAAAAGAAAGTTAATTATTTTTTCCAAGCGAAAGAAAAAGTATCTGTGAGGGAATAAAAGATGAATCAATATTCAGCATTTTGTTGTAATTTATTCATTTGTAATATTTCCTGTTCAGACACACCCAACATCGTCTCAATCATATTGTAAAGGATGAAACCAACACAAAAACTATTTCAAATACAATAATTTATTAAAGCATTTTTAAATTCTTATATAAAACATTTTCAGGGTTTTTTGCCTCATCAAAACAATCAGGAGTCTCAAAAATACAGTCATCATCAATGGCAAGATGGCTCGCTCTCTGGTGTGGCCGCCGGCAGCTGACCAGAGTGTCCACTGTTGGTGAAAATGAGTGCGGTGTAATGGAGGACAGCGATCTAATGTGAGGTAAATACTAAGCTCATTATGTCGACATTATATTATATTACTCTAACAATGAACTATACTGCAGGTTGGCTGGCATTGACTTAATAATACAAATTTAACAGTCAGAGAAGCCCAGAAACAAAATGGAGACAATTCATCTGGTCCATCTCAAAATCACTTTCTGTGTCCATACAAGCACAAATTAGACTAACAATTAATTTCAAGCGCATTTAGCTTTCTTGTCTCTCAAATCCATTGAGTGTTTTCAATAAATAAATACCACACCCTCACTTGATTGCTGACATGTCTAAAGGCAAAAACACACAAGCAAACTATGCTCACAAATACAATGAACTGTTGTCATACTTTCATTCCATAACACACATTTTGGCTGTTTTAAACATACATTCAGCTCACATTTATTCTTCTTCTGGAACAGAAGCACACATATTATGCTACTTTGTAATTTTCAGTCTTGGTAGAACAAAAGAGTTTTAGACTTTTAATTGGTGTATCTACTAACATCACGTTTGATCAGTTTTAGTTCTTTTTTAACCTGTTAGAGTATTGGTTTTGCCTCACATGTGTAAATAATCACAAACCAGTTTATATTTTACTTCTGCAAGGCCACATTTATGCTGTTAAGTAAGGCAGAATGAGGGGACTTAATAAATACCCTGAGGGGATCTCCATTCTGGAGAACATTCATTAGAAAAGGGGCCAAAAACTCTTGGAAAAAAACCCCACACACCAATCGAATGAATAAAGGTGCTAACTCTGTCAGTGTGCATTTGCACAAACGTTGTGTGAAATGTTCTGATTTGGTAATTTAGACGTGGAGGTGTTTCAAACTATACTCAAAGAGTTCAAAAATGTTTAAATAAAATCCATGAAGAGTATGCCTGATTTCAGCTTAAAAAAAAAAAAAAAAAAAACGTGAAATGACTAGTGTAACTCTTTGGAGATTACATGGAAGATTGTGAAGGTTCATTGGGATAAACATTCAGAATCTCTGCCCAAAAACGTAGGAGAAGTATCATGTTTGGGTATTATTGGGGCGATTTCTAAATGGAGTGTGTTAATGTCAACTCAAAATCTTTGTAGCAAAATCGCAGGTGGTTCCTCTTCTCTCATCTCCACCTCTTCTCCGTGCCATTTATGCAGCTGAGTAGGTATAGTGTCAGTCTCCAGTAGATCACCGGATCCAGTTGGTTCCATAACTGGACACAGATTTGACACTGCAGCGCTTCTTCACGATCATGTTTATGTACGCTTTCATGATCTTTGTGATTTCTCCAACCTGGCAGAAATGCAGCAAATTAAAGGGTAGTCAACAGCTATGAATTGTTAAAAAATAAAGAAACAAAACTGCATCTGAAATGTCCAATGCCTTGCAAAATCAATTATATCCCTTGAACTAAATATGGGAATCAAATATATTTCCGTATTTAGTTACATGTTAAAATGTAATTAATACGGGAAACTCCTGAAGGAAAACAAATTAGTGACTGCAAAAGGAGCAGAGGTTCATCTTGCAATTGAACAATAGTAAAGATATAGCTGGAACGACAAAGGAATTATTTAGATCAAAGGATATTATAGTGCTAAAATGGCCCTTGACCCAATTGGGAGTCTGTAGCAAGACTTTAGAATTACTGTTTAAAGATGGATAAAACCAAACTACCTGAGTTTGACTTATTTTCTAAGAGGAATCAGCAGAAATTTCTGTGAAAGGCCTGTTGGAACATACTCCAAAAGACAATATAAATCCATGTCCCGCTTTTCAGGTTTTATTCAAAAATAAATGTGAAAATTTGTAACATTTTTTTTAGAATAATCAATCAAATCCAATACAGAAAAGTTTGTGTTTACAATGTGACAAAATGTGAAAAGGTTAGGGCACAAAGAATTCTACAAGCCAATAAGAAGTTCCAATAAAAATTGTACCTCTGGTGTCTCGAAAAACATTTCCCTCTCATCCACAGTGATCTTGTAGGTGCAGGGCTGTGGAGCCCCAAAGAAGACAATGTGCTCGTACGGGAATGTCTCCAGAGGCTTTGGCTCGCCTCTCTTGTAGACGGACACATTCTCGGCGCTCACACTCAACCAGAGGTCATGTGGGAATCCTCCTTCTTTACACTGTGAAGACCCAAACATAAGTAGATTCACAAAGACTGATATAAACCTGTCTCAATCTTTCCAGAAGTCATCTACTTTCTTGGACATCAAAAATTACCTCAACATCAAATAGTGTGGATCCATATCCCGGCCATTCCTTTATTATGCTCATGTATTTGAGCATGGCCTGGTGCTGATCCAGACCCTTGATGTGGGACCACTTCTCCACAATGCTTGCCCTGGTGGCAGACATCTCCTCCTTTATCCACATCTCCAGCATCTGCTCCTCTTCCATGCGTTGCTTCTTCATGGAGCCCGTCTTCAGTCCACGCCGCAGCGTGCCGTCCAGGAAGCTGGTCCTCCTTCGCTCCAGAGTCTGGCCCGACCCGGAGGCTCCACCCGCCTTGGTGAACTGCAGGATGCGGTTGCGCAGGCGACCCACAGGGTAGACGTTCTCCAGGTTCCATGCGATCCGGGTTTTGTCTCCGAACAGGAACTGCAGGCGAAGAGCAGCGAGGTGTTGCAGTGTCTCTTCACGAGCAGGAAAGTGGCCACGAGTCAAACTCTCATGGGCCTGACAAAAACAAAGAAAAACATATTGTCATTAACATGAATGTATTTTTTCTTTTTTAGCAATTTTATTAAAATTTAATTGAAATCAAAAGAACAAACCTGCTCAAACATGAATGCAAACTCCACTCCTTCCTTTGGCATGCTTTCAACATCCAAGAAACAGTAGAGTTTAAAATACAGCCTCCACTGGCCCTCATCCCGAGCTTCCTCACTGCCAGCCAGTCTGGGGAGAGAAAGCCGTAAACCTGTCACTCCCACATCTGGTTTTATCCAATTTTATTACCTCGTCTTCATATCAATGTCATCTCCAGGACTCAGATTTCTGTGTGTCTGTGATTAAAGATAATGTCTGAGGAGAAAACAATTCAAACATACCTTTCAAATTTAGCCAGAACATCAGCCACGAGCACCCTGCTTTCCACAGCTTTGTCCACTGTATTATTGTGCTCAAAGAGCGCAAACATGTTTCTGCTATCCTCCATAGCCAGACCTCTGATCAGCTTCTCCACCACCTGACAAAGAGAAGAATTAGAGTCATATGTTTAACAAAGCAGCTTTTGCTCTTAGTGTCACCACTTGTAAAGACGTGCAAATGATTTTTTCTACATTTAGTACATTTGTTTAAAGTAGGAAAAAACATCACATTTTAAGAGATAAAATGTAACAACATTGCTGGTGATTAATTATTATTTTTTTTTCAACTTAAGCAGATCAGAGTCTAGGAACTTTATTTTAGTAATCTATAGCATCACACTTTCCTTGTGTATAAATATGATGTGACACAGGGCCTTAAAGTAATCCATAAAGGGGACGTGTGGTTTAGTTTTTATTTTTGGATTGATGGTGCTGAAAGTCTATTGACTTTGGGAAATACCAGCAAAATGTAAATAAACATCTGGTGACTTCTAGCAGGAAACAACCACAACTCATCATTGGGTCTTTGATGAGGATAATGATCCAAAATATATGGTTAAATCAACACAGAAGTGGTTTAACAAACAAAATTAACCTTCACCTCAGTCCCCACACCTAATCCTGTTTGGGCAGAGCTTGAGAGAGAAAATGAAAAGAGAACCTAGGAGTCTGGACACTACAGACATAATAAAAAGGGAAGTGGTCAAGGATTCCTCAATTGTATGTTCCAACCTTGTGCACTGAGTTTCAGGAGAAGATTAAGTACTGTCCAGCTGTGCTGTGTATTAATAATCTTCTAAAAATGACTTTTTAAAGTCAGATTTGTTTCAACACAAGGAAAACTAATCGATAAGCAGTGATTGTGGTCTACTTACCTCTCCAGCGGTTGTGTGAGAGTTGATGGAGATCTTGCAGGAGCCTCCTCCATGACAGTAGACTGTGGTGGTCATTTCCTGCCTGGTAAGAAGTGCCACGATCTCCTCCTGGGATGGAACAAACTCTCTCGTCTTTGTCTTCTTCATAGACTCCCCGATAAAATGGGCAAACATTTCAATTTCTGTCCCAGGAAACAACTCCTTAATCCTGAAGAAAATGCAGAGGTGCAAAAACAAACGTTCAGACCAGAGCTCAAACTTTTCATTGCTTAGTCCAAGTAGAGCTTCACCTTTTCAGGTGAAACTTGAGGTAGCGCAGGATTCCTCGGCTGGGCAGGAAGGTGCAGCTCATGCAGGTCAGGAGATGCCAGTGGGCTCGGTTGGCGGGACTGTTGGGGTGCGGGACGTGATTGGTCTGTTTGATCAGCTGACAGTAAACTTCATCTCGTAACGGCCTCAAGTCTTGACAGGTTTGCAGGATTCCCTGAATGATTGGCACCGGGTCTGACACGGCCTCCATCTCCTGCAGCGAGTTAAAAATCTTCACGGCTTCGTCCTGCAGGCTGGTGTAGCCTTTTTCCTTTTGCACTAAGAGACATAGAGGGGAGAACAGTTTGGTTAGCCAGAGAAAATTATTTCTTTTAATCACACTTATGGAATACTTCAAACTAAACCATGAAAAATACACTAAAAAGACTAGTTAATAGGACAGAATGCAGAAAGAAAAACAGAAAACTTATGACATAAAAATGATTACATCAGGTGGATCATCTTAGAGCTGACACAAATCTTTGAATGCCCTCTAGAATGTTCTTAAAAAGATTTTTCTGAGTGCACAATTGGCCAATACAAATAATAATAAAAAAAAAACAACTTAGAAAACTGCATGAATGAACACTTACAGTGGACGCTGACATCTCCATAAGGTAGAGGTAGAAGGGGGGAGTGCAAAGGATGCTGGGTATATCTCAGGATGGGGTTCCTCCAGTAAGTCTGCTCCACAGCCTCCACATTTAAACTACTCTCCTATAAAAGTAGGAGAGTAGTGCTGACTCACAAAGCATGCTTCTCACCAAATTAAGATAGCTCTAAAGTCTTCAGGATTTCTTAAACACGGCTGGAATGAATAAAAATTGTATTTCATTGTGAGGGCATTTCATAAGGCTACTATATTCTTAGCAACTGCCAATTAAATTC
Organism: Brachyrhaphis terrabensis; assembly: GCA_903067065.1. Taxonomy (NCBI): domain Eukaryota; kingdom Metazoa; phylum Chordata; class Actinopteri; order Cyprinodontiformes; family Poeciliidae; genus Brachyrhaphis; species Brachyrhaphis terrabensis. The sequence continues at coordinate 6,239 of CAEGAG010095140.1, forward strand.
CTTGTGCTACTCATCCTACCGCAATGATACAGCTGAGGGATCATATCCGAATGAGGATGTTTCTCAACACTTCTATCATCTGATAAATTGACCTCTTTCTTTTACAGTTTTCTGCACTCATGTTTCAGTCTTGCTGAGGACGATGCAATAATTTTAACCACCATGCTGTCTGGAAGACTCATGCAGATGATAAAAAATAAAACGCCTTTGTATTGGTCACTGATTATAGTAAGCCAAACATAAATCAAGGCAAAATAGAATGAAGTTGAACTATAAGTCATTGTTTAACTATTGCAAAAATATATCATAAAACCTTGTGACTTAACGTTTTCCTTCTATCTTTTCATCGCTTTTCATGGCTAATAATGAAAATAAAGTTATAACTTTGAAAGCATGAAAACTATGTTTTTCATTTGAAGTCACCCCGAAAACACTGTATTCAGTCTCCCAGCAACCAGCACAGCCAAGTCTGGACAGTTTGAATATATTTGTACTGGACGAGGCCAGTGCATACCAATTTCTATGATGTGCAAGGAGTTTAAGTGTAGAGCAGCATTTGTTGGTGAAGACATTACACACTGCAGTACATAGCAGACACGGTGCCAAGAGTCTTACATTAATTTTCTTGGAGTACCTCCAGCCCAGTGTGGGTGTGATGAGGTTGTAGCCTTAGAGTGAGGCCTGCTTTAAATTTTCTGATAATTAATCCACACCAGATAATTACTGCCACTACAACACACACACTCTACCCTGAGATGCTGCTACTCCCATAATAAACCAATAAACCTCTGCATGGAAGATTTGTGCATGCAAAACAACCCAAATGCTACCACACAGAAAGGAGAGAGAACTGCATTCGTAATAAGAACAAGAAGACTTCACCAAGAACCTATGGAGATCTTTCAAGTTCAAATACATTTTAAGTATTGAAAATATGGTCTCAATTTTGAGTAAATTGGGCCGAATACAAAGAAATTTATGCTAAGATAGAACTGAAAGAATGATTACAGAGTTTAATGTCATAAAGTCTGGATGTATGGTAGGGAGAAAGTGGTGATGTTCTGGAAAAGCAAAACCACAGCACACAGTTCAAGTACCTCACTTCACAACCGTGTATGTCCCGGCCAAAGGTTTGCTAAGCTAGAAAGAATGTTTGTCATTTTACTGAAATATTTGGAATGGTCAGTTCTGAGATAAATCATCAAGCCTTAAAGTTGTCAGTTATCAGTAAATCAGGGCTGCATCACAACAAAAAGTCAAACTAAAAAGTTTATCACCTTGATGTCCCTGATGAGTTGCTGAGTTGGTGTTTCGATGGGAACTTTGTTGTCTATCACTCCCTGTATGGCGTTTGCCCACCGCATGGCCTCATTCAGCATTTTAGTATAAAGTCGGTAAGAATGCTTACGCCCATAAACAATGATATTCCAGTAACCTGGGAGGAGTGGAGAAAAGAGACACGGGATATATGTGGGAGTGAGGTCAATATATGCAAAAAAAGGTCAGAAATGATGGTGCTAACTGATGTTAAACCTACCAGAGTCCTTGAAGACTTTCTCATCTGGTTGCACCACAGAACAGAGGCTGTTCAAGACCAGTGTTCCCAGTTTAGTTGTGTTGCGCTCTGATGACTTATAATAGTCGAGAGAGTTTGTGGTGAGAACAAACCAGCGCTTCTTCAGCTTCAGAGAGGTACTCTTTGCTCCTGACTTCATTTCTTTATGCAGCCAGCCTGAGAATTAAATGACAATATGACATGTTGTCATGGATTGCTACTTAGAATATTGATTACTTAAATTTAATCTTTTGTATGACAATCTATGACTACACATGCATATGAATCCAGATCCAGGCTGACCTCTGACTAGAAACTCCTGCCCATCGACTTTTGTATCTCCTTTAGATTTTTGCAGCAGACCAATCCAGTGGTGCATCTCTTCAGGCGTGTCTGTGTTGCAATGGATGACTCTGTTGGCTGTGATGATTACAAAGGAGTTTGGTCTAGAGAGAGAAAATATCACTTTGAAAAATTTTCTTTAAAAAAAAAAAAGGACTTTGCAAAAAGTGTTAAACCACAATTTAGATTTGCATATTCTCCTTCCAAGCAGCCAGACCTTCAGATATTTGAAATTGGTCTCATAAAAGAGACCAATTTTGGCTTTTTATCAAGTTGCCATGAATTTACTTGGAGAAAATGTGTTACCTATAAATTATTCTGGCATAAAAATATCTTGCTTTCAGGCAATTTGTTTTGTTTTAGATCAAGGTATTTTCAAATGATTGGTCTTAGGGTGCCAGACCAAACAAAGATTGTGATATCTGTTGTTGGTCTATTCATATTGACATATTGTCCCAACCCCAGCAAATAATGCAACCACATTTTAAATGGCCAGTTTTTTTAAAGATCACAAACCTATTTTGAGCATATTTTTTGGAAAACCATGTCATAAATGCTGGTTTGTTGATCTGTCTGGATTATTCCTAGCAAGCGACCCTTGACAATAATGCCACTGTATCAGTTTCAGCTCCCTATTTGTCTGTATTCAGATACATTTTCCTTAATTAGGAGACTATCAGAAAATTTAACTTTTAGTGCAGTAACCCTCACTTCAATAAAACATTTGTTCTGTCAATAAAATAGGTAATTGTTGCAGACTTGTAAACAAAATTGGAAATTGAGTGGAAAAAGGGACAAAATCACATTAATTAAAATGTAATGCGTACTGCACAAAAGTGGCATGGATTTTAATGGCTCCTTGGCAAATGCCTTTCCACAAAGGAATTGCATCTGTAAAAAAACAGACAGTCTTGCTTTCAGAGACTGTTTATCCACTATAATTGTTCCTTTGCCTTCTCTTTATATACATTCTGCATTTGAAATGGGTCAACCAACCACAATGCAATTATAGAGATACCAGAACATGATAAAAAGGGAGAGAGAGAAGTCAAAAGTCAAAGCAAAACTGTTGATCAAGACCAAATTAAATGTTTAAAGACAGTCTGATTACATAGAAACAACTCACAAAGAAATTAATGATGTTTAAAGATCCTAATAGGTGAAATAACATTTAGAAACTCACCTGTCTGGGTTGTCTGATGCACAAACAGAATCAATCAAACCCACATCTAGTGTACCCTAGAAAGAAAAAATGGTGGTGTGAATTAAAAGCTTTGCCTTTTAAATCCAAAATATTTTCTGTAGACATCGACTCCTGCTAATGGCTGCAAGAGAGAAGTTGTAGGTCAGATAAATGAACCTTGCTATGGATCAGAGGGCTTCAGTTTCAAAATTTTCCAAGTAAAACCAAAGTTATAATCTAACCTCAAAACTGGACTGGACCTTCATACTTTAGTGGAATCAGTTACATGTTTATTCACTTCTCATTGTACAATAAAAAAAAAAAAAATAAATAACTGAGGCTGGAGCCGAGGCACTCACCACAGCATTCTTTGGGTTGGCCTGTTCGTGGTGCATCTCCAGGAGCTGCTCCGGGCTGGCGCTGTGGACCCGACTCAGCACATTGAACCAACCACTGAGTGGGTCAGAGGGAGTTCAGAAAGCACAAAGTCAGCAAACACATAATTGCAAATTAAACCGTGAACTTCCATCGGGCAACCACAAGGGGGAACTTCATTTCTATACTTGTAGTTTGAGACAATTTAAAAAAAGCAGCAGTTGGGAGAGAGCAAGATGAATGGAAATAATGGGAATATAATTTACCTGGCATCTTCGGGGGACTCGGCATAGATCTGATAAGTCCTCTCCTCCGTGACAATATTCAGAGCATTTTCCTTCTCATGGTTGTCCACAATCTCCCTTTAAAATACGCGCAGAGTTATTTTTGACAATGATAAAATGATTACTACAGTACCTTGCAAAAATTATTTATACCCTTTAAACCTTTCAACATTTGTCCTGCTATGGCCACAAATTTCAATGAATCAAATTGGGATTTTATGCAACAAATCAACTTAAAGCAGCAAGAAATTATGGTCAAAGAAGTTTCAAAATAAATAAAAATCTGTGTTTGAATTCAGCATCCTTTAGTTAATGCTTTATAGAGTCAATATCCCAACAGAATGATGCTGCTGCCACCGGATTTTAATTTTATGGCCATCATGGTGTGTTCAGGCCAGGGTCATGTGCAGTGTTAGTTTATTGGGCTTTAGTCCAAAAAAGTTCAGTTGTGGTCTTATCTAACTGAGGCACCTCCTCCCACATGTTTAAGGTTTCCACTGAGATGGCTTGTAGTTTACTACAACTCGAAGGCAGATTTTTTTTGAAAAAATAACGACAGTTGTCATTTTTACAGATTGTTTCCTATAAGGTTGTTTTCTGAAGGGAATTTGATGCATTTGACTTTATCTAAAGGTATTAGGATATTAGGGGTCTGAATGTAAAAGCACAACGCACTTTTCAGACTTGTAAGTGATTTTGAAGCCCGATTATTATCTTCTTTCCACTTGAAAAATTAAATATATGTGGTTGTATTATGACAAGATGGAAAAAAAAAAACTACTTTAAAATACTTGACACTGTATGACATTTATTCAAGGTTTCTTACTTGGCTGCACGGATGTCTATCGTTCCTTTCAGCTTCTCTTCGCTGTCGTTCTCGAAGTACATGAGTTTTGCCTCGCGCAGGACAAACCATCGCATCTTCCAGTTGCGCCGAGACAAAGTGGACATCCCTCCTCCTTTTTTGTAAAGCCAGCCAGATTTGAGGGAATCCTGTTTGGCCCGGAACCACATGAACGTCTCGTCTTTGAGGACACACCAGCGGCGACGCCATGGGATCATGAGTCCACCTGAGATGTTTATTGTATAATTTTAAAATGTGACGAGATATTTCACTTAAAACAATGTTGCTTCCAGTGACTAAAATGCAAGGATATGAACCAGTCTGAAAGACCCAATGTCGACATATTGAAGCTGTGCTTAGCTGTGCATTTATCGTTTGCATGTCTCATGGGCAGTTGCTCGGTACTCACCCTTCATGTAGAGGTAGCCATGGAAATATGGAGGCCCACTGCCATTCAGCAAACTCACTCTCCCATTAGAAATCTCCTCATCTGTGTCCACGTAGCCATCATTCTCCTCGTCACTGTCAATGAACTGAAACACAGCAGCATTGTGATGTTGTTTCACTCTGGGTGGATTTGAAATTCACAGAAATGCTTTGCTCAACATACATAAGGTAAAAAAAACCTTGAGCTGCAAATATAATAATGACCACTTCATTTAGATCTGCACAATTCTGTAATTTCACTTCTGACATTCTGTCTGAACTCGCTTACAGAAATCTTTAAAAGCCATCCCTTCACACCGACACAGATGCACGTTTCTGCATGCCAACACATACAACATTTTTCTTTTCCTCTGACATTCTGCTGATGCCACAAAGTTCAGACTGAAGGCTCTGCTAAGCCAGCAGTATCTTGCATTTAGGCTCAAATGCAGCCGCATCTGCGGAGCCAAAACAAATGATTTCAACTCAGCTTCATTGTTGTTTCCATGTGAGCTGGGCCTTGTGGTAACAGCAGCAGGCAACACAGCAAAGGATCATGTGTGGAGAAGTTATATGTTAAAGCAAAATAATAAACACCGGACATTCTTGGTGTTTTAGTGCATGTAAGAGCAACCTCAGTGAGCTCTCGTTTAGGTTCAACTTTAATAATGCATATTTTGAGTTTCTTCACAATGGATTTTGCTCTTTTGGATATTTATGACTCCTTGCTTCAGATTTTAGTTTCAGTGATTTGGATTATATTATAGCAAAAGTTTTCAAATCTCTTAAACACATTCTGTCACGTCACAACTACACACTTTTATGTGTTTTATTCTGATTTTATGCATTTGACCCGCACAATGTAGAGTATAACTGTTTAAAGCATTTTCTTCTCTTATGCTACCAAATAATATCCAGGGCAACCAATTAATCGTCCTGCAGTCACCTAATAAGGAAATCGAGCTCACATCTGTGCAACTTGATCTCGGTATAAATACAGCCTCAGAGGTTTGTTGAACATCAGAGAACAAACCACATGAAGACCAAGGAACACATCAGGCACATCGGGGCTAAAGCTGTAAAGAAGCTAAAAGCAGGGTTTGGTTATTATCCAATATCAAAACCTTTGAACAGCTCACATAGCCCTGATCAAAAACACACCTCAAAATGGAGACCATATGGCATATCTCCAAACAACTTAAAATGTCAGGCAAAGAGAAGCATCCAATAGGCCAATGGTCAGTCCGGAGTAGCTTCCATAGTTGAGGTGGGAGAATCTCATACCAGGACAACATTTAGGAATGTTTAGGAACCACAAATCTAGCCTTCAGGTGAGGGAGGAAGACAACCATACGAAGTCCTGTTTAAAGTTTGCTACAAGTCATGAAGGAAACACAGCAAACTTGAAGAACAAGGTTTCCTAATCTGAGGAAACCAGAACTGAACCTTTTAGCCTACATGGGGGGGAAACCTACACTGCATATCCCAGAAGGAAACCTGGTAGTGGCAGAATTAGGATGTGGGAATACAAAGGAAGCTGGTGAAAGTTGATAGGACGATGGATGGAGTGAAAGACAGAGCAAACCTATTGAGAGTGGGGCTGGATAATATAGTGAATGCATCACAATATAAGGGTTTCATATCAGTCAATATAGATAATTCCTGATTCTTTTTTTGCTTTAAATACGGCCAAGCTAACAAGGTGACCTTTTGATTCCACCATTTCCCCTCAAGCTGTTGTACTCATTTTCTTCTTCCACTCCATGCCATTGTGTTTTTATATTTAAGCAGTTATGAGGCACGGTGGAGAAACCTGAAACTGCTGCTGTACAAGTTACTCAACAGCTTGTTTCTAGGTAACCACAGGTTACTGAACAGGTTGTTGCTAGGTAACCAAAGAGTGAGTGAATTAGTTGATGCCACCAAATGTTTTAGCCTGCTGTTACAGGAGCTAAAGCCTTTCCTCTGCCTACATCCACCAGAATTCTGGATCAGAGTTTAGTGAAATTATTCAGCATTGTATAGAATGTATCATTTATTGATATTGGTCACGTGCCTATCACTGTTGATATTGATTTATTGTCCAGCCATAGTTGAGAGGCAACAAAAGGCCATGGCAGAGGTTCACCTTTCAGATGGACAACAATCCTACCCCAGGTTGTTGGTCTATTACATAAAATTAAATACACAGAGGTGTGGGAGTACAATGTGGCAAGAAAGGTTTGATAGATAAATATTCAGCAGAAGCTTATCTTACTGAATCTGAGCTTCCCCTGAAAGAATCCAGGCTGTTTTGGGTGCAGGACGATTCTCGTAACACCTCCTCGTCTGTGATATGGCCATCGTTGATGCTAGCACCTGAGCTTCCATGGGCCTCCTCAAACTCCTCCTGATCATAGTCTGACTCTGCGTCTGGCAGGTTTGACTGCGATGGCACATCATTCAAAGGCACAAAATCCAAAGTCCTGGTAGTTCTCTGGCATGGCTGCCTTTCTCCATTAGTCACTATAAGAGGACAAGGAGGAGGGGGACGGGTTTGAGAGTCTGTAACAATGGGGGTGTGATTAAGTCCATTAGAGGTGGCAGGGGGGAGTTTTTCTGGTGCAGAGTGAGGACCTGAGGATGAGGACACCATGACTCCTTCTGCAAAGGCAGGGGGAGGAGGAGGAATACTCTGAAATACGTCCGTATCAAGAGGAACCGCAGCTGGGGGAGGAAAGTCCGGCAAAGGAACACATTCGTCCTCCGTGGGGAAACCCTCGTCCACTTCCTCCTCAGCCAAAGGAGCTGCAGAATCATTCACTTCGTGGAGATTTTCCTCGCTTGAGAGCGATGGCTCTAGCCCTCCGAAGTCCAGCAGCTCCAGGAACTCTGTTGCCACGCGAGACGCCTCCTTCTCCAGCCTGTAGATCTCAGCGTCCCTCATCTGACGCAGTTCCTCACGGGAAACGTCCCCAAGGAGCGACACGCCATCCTCCTGCTGCTTCTGCAGACGCTCGATCTCCCTCTCGAGACGCAGGATCTCCTCCATCTGGCGGCTCTCCTCCTCAGAGGTGTGGTTGTAGGACGGAGTCTGGGTGAGATCCTGCTGTTGACCAGAATGGTTCAGAAAATTCAAACATCTGTTCACGCATCATGTTTAGTTATTATTTTAGAAGCAGAAAATGAAATTGAGTTACCTTAGGGCAAGCACCATTCAGGGAGTTCCTACAGAAAAAAATATTGATATTATAATTAGAGTATAAAGTAAAGGAAGTTACACAACAAACACAAAAACTACATTCTACCTTGTTGTATCCCCTTTAGCTGCCAATTTCTGCTGTTCTTTCTCCTTCATCAGTGTCTGCTCCTCCTCCTCTGCCCTCCTTTTGCTCTCCTCTTCCTCCTTTAGTCTCTTCTCTTCTTTCTGTCTCTCCTCCTCCTCCATCCTTTTCCTCTCCTCCTCTAAACGCCTCCTCTCCTCTTCCTCTTCTCTCCTTTTCTTCTCCTCTTCCTCCCGCCTCCGCTTTTCCTCCCTAAGTTTGTGGCAGACGGACCGAGCGAGTTGTCCCCTGCGGTGTTTTTGCAGGACGACGGCAGCCAAGCGCAGGCGCAGGAAGGCGCGTCTCCAAAAGTGAGCACGGTAGTTCTTCTGGATGGTAACAACGCTGTACAGGACCCTCTTGTATTGTTTCCTATAAACAGATATTTAAAAAAATAAACAAGTCAAAAAGAACTGATGTTGGCCTCAAACGTCTTTGTTTCATAAGCATCAAGAAATTGGTTTTTGAACAGAATCAGTGGTCAACTTTCACAGTCTTCAGTGTAGAAGTTGTTACTGATAGAAAACTCTGTTACGTATTTTTAATGGGTTTAACAATGACATTATAAGGAATGCACAAGTTGTATGGAGATATTTAATTTCAACTTCTTTTAAGAACTTCTTGAAGACTATGAGTTAAAACAACATTTGATTTAGTATTTTTGAATTTAATTAATACATTTCAGTTTTTCTGTCTAGCTGCAAAAGAGCAATACTTTCAGCAAACATAAAGGCTGAATTGAGTACCTGAAAGTTACTCTGTTTAAGTTTGACAAGATTTCAGTCTTTGCCTGCTTTGAAACACCCTGGACTTGAAAGTTCTGGCAACCTTTTGAAAATGTCAGAGTTAAGGTAAGTCACATCTGACATCTCTGACAGACAAGTCCAAGTCAAGTTTCAGGAAGACAAGTACACATCAAGTCTCAAGTCTCTATTGACTTAAGAAAACACTTTCTCAACTAGTCTGCTAATAATGCTGCATTTATGTAAGCAGAATTCAATTCTGATACCATTTGCCCTTAATTTAATGCATAAGCATGTACCTTTTTAAACTTTTTGAAGCATGTACATAAACTGTGCTGATTTGTATTTTTCTGGAACGTCATAAAATGTGATATTTGTCTGATTTGAAATCTAAATCTACTGAATGTATCAAACAAAGGCCTTTTTAGCTTGTCTTGACAATGACGTCATTAATAACTCAATTCCCGGATCACGTGCCTAAGTCAAGTTTGAAGTCTTTGTTCAATGAGCTCAAACCTCCGAGTAGAACTAAATGCTATCATAACATGCTAAAGATGCTAATAATTTGTTTCCCATTTTTACAGCAAAGGCACTCACATGTGCATGACGTCGCCACTGCTCCTATTACAACTAATTAATGACCACTCACAGAACGGCGGCTAGAGTATAAATAGCTTAAAGGCTGTTTTTGAAACTTCCTGTTTTATTGTTCTTTAAAAGGAACAGGTTTTAGGATAAAAAAAATCTGTTTCGGCAGGTCAAAGCTGCACAAAAACACACACAATTCTCATTGGTGCATCTTTATTTCTGCTTCTCTGCTTAAATAAACACCCTGAAAAGAAAAAGGCCTGTATGGCTATGCCAATCCTCTGTGGGCCGTTGTGTTTAGTATTGTGACTCAGCCCCAACACCCACACACAGCACATGCATTAGATGCATATAAACATGGGCATGTCCAAACAGCACATAACTTTCTGGGGACCACACACGCACTCTGCTCCGACTCCGTGACCCCCAGTCTGACCTATCGTCCACATTTATCACAGCATGTGCTTCCTCTGGTGTCAGGATGGCCTCTGAACTGATATAATGTTACGTGTAATAACACAAAGCCTGTACTTGTGTCTTTAGGGAACTTCCCGAGGCTCTGGCTTCAGCAAGAACGAGTCAGAAGGGAAGGAAACCCATAACCTGAATGCTGCCATCAGCCCCATTATGCTCTCCCAGCAGAGCTTTTCACAGTACTGTATGTAACCTTATATATGTCTGCATACAGGTGGAGTACAGTTAGATTAAATGCCTAACTGTACTCCACTGTACTCTGCATGTGCAGATGTTTAACAAGCACTGTTAAACATCTGCTAGAAAAAATCTCGAGCAGATTCTTTTCAGTTTCTGTTCGAGAAGCATTTCAGCTTCCCTTTGATTTTCACCATGTTAAAACCCATTATAAAATTCTAAAGACTAGAGGAATTTGTAAATATGTTGATGTGAGCTAAGGAAATCTGAGAGTTCCTTCAAGAACTAAGAGGTTTTACAGCATTTAAGCTGTCATCACACTTTTCCTCTTTTACCATGGAGGTTAACATACTGAAAAATGCAAGTTCTCTGGGTATACAAAAAGTACAAAAAGTGTTTTATGACACATCAAGTCTATAAAATATACATGTCACTTCTGCTGCGCCTCCATTCTGTACAGTGCATGAATACTGGTGGGTGAATAAATTCACATTGCTGTGTAGTGTTAGGTTATAGGTTACAGTACTTCTTTTTCCAAAGTGATCAGATAATAAATCAGAAAGTAGGTCAGGTTGTGAGTTGCACCCATTTTTACCAGTGAAAACTACATAACTTTTAAAAAGAAACCCAAGCATCGGTTGAAAGCAAGCCAGTTATGTATCCATTCATAATGTCTTCCACTGCTTATACTTGTCTTTATACTGTTTGTCTGTTGGCTAGTTATTTCTTGTGTAAATGTTTTCTTTTGTTGATGTTATTATTATTATTATTATTATTATTAACTTTTTTTAATATAACTATATGTATGTGAGGCATTTAGTTTTTTTCCCTTACTTGTCTTGGACAGAAGATGTAATTTAGCTATTGTGCTAATTCCTAGATTGTGGTGATGTTGATTAATGTGCAGCATCCTAATCAAAAAATTTAATTAAATACCCAAACTCCAGAGCTTCACAAAACGAAGAAAACATATAATTGTGATACTATGAATATTACTAAGCTGATATTAATCATCGTACTCCAACAATTTCCTGGTTGCTTCCTTTGTTAGCATTATCAGAAAGTCTCATCACTCTGGTTGAGCTTTAGCATCTCAGCCCCTGAAAAATACATCTATCATGGGGAACAAGACCAAAAAAGTCCATCCAAGTAGCCAAATATTTCATTCACATGCAGACTTTTCATAACTGGAACTAGAAATAATGTAGGGTACCAAATATTTCATCCAAACACATATTGGATCGATGGTTATTGTGATGTGACTGTGCATTTATGCAGAAGTTTGGTCCTTTTATCCATTCTTTGACAAATGGCTCAGAAAAGTTGAATGGAGACCAGGAGTGCATTTTCAATTCTTCTCCCAGATTCTCGTTTGGATTTGAGTCTGGACTTTGACTGGGTTACTCTAGCACAGCAAGAATTAAGCCGTTTCACTGTAGATGTTGCTTCGTATTTTTTATTGTTCTGCTGACAGTCCCAAGCCTTTTCTAGCCTCTATCAGGTTTACTTTCAGGATTTCCATTTTCCTATCAACTCTGACCGGCCTCCGCGAGCAAAAGCATCCCCACAGCATGATGTTGCCACCACCATGCCAGGACATTATGTATGTTGTGATCAGGATGAGTTGCAGTGTTATGAATGCTTTTGCAGGGCAATGTTTATAGGTAACAACTTTTTTATTATTATCAACAAAACGTTTAGCTCCAGGATGCATTTTAGCAAGTATGACTATGTGATTATTCTAAATAAGCAGCATCTCAAATCAATTTCTCTCTTTTTGCTCCCTGGGACAGTAAAGCTAAACATTTTTTACTCCATTACATAAAATTAAGTGCTTTAGCTGTGGTTTATGCTAATAGAATAAAGAACACAAACAACCATTTACGTCACCAGGCTCTTAAAGCTCCATTCCCTCTAACTTTATAATTTAATTGTAACTAAAAAGATCCCAAATGAAGGCTCTTGAGAGAAAAAAAAATAGATGTTCTGCAACAATGACTGGCTGTCCAGTAACTGGGCAATGTACTGCTCAGCAAGTCCACATAGAACGCATGTACATACAGGGAAGAGATAACTCTGCCAAAGCTATGTATGAAAGCACCTAATCCACCCTCCACCTCCCCCATGTGTACACACGCACACGCACACGCACACTAACACATAAGCTGCATACCTCCACCACAAAACAAACACGGACAACTGCCGCTGCCACTCAGCAATTCAACCCCCCGTCCAATCACTCACCTTGCCACATAGCTGAGGATGTGGGCGCGGATCACCATGCCAGCCCTGCGCCGCACCTCTTCCCTCTCCTTCTCCAGCCTCTGCTCCAGCGCCTCCTTCAAGAACACCTGCAGGACGGGCAGCGCCACGGCCGACGTGGGGGTGACAGAGAGGCAGGATGGGGGGGAGGGATGACAAAGAGGATGGGTTAGTTCCTATGCTTGATAAGCTTGTAAATAATAATTAAAAAAAAAATTAAAAAAAGGGACGGGGGCCCACAGAGATGTGAAGGGCCCCTGTTTTCTGTTGGTCACTGCAGGAGGAAGCTGTGGTGCAGCTGTAGCTACCATGCAAGCTGGTCTTCCTGACTACAGAGCAGAACAGGCAGGAAAACTGACTGACAGACTGCAGAGTTTCTGCTGCTGCAGAGCCTCATTGTGTTTGGGGCGTCCTTCCTGAGCTTTCCTCTTCTGCTGCTACCGCTGCCTTGGTAGCTAGACTGACGTATGCAGGCAGAAAGGCACAGCAAACTGGGAGGGGAGAGGCAGGGAGAGGGAGGGATGAAGGAATATGAGGGGGAGGGATGGTGGCTGCTGTCCAGATAGAAAGCCACACCTCTCCTTGGGCTCATGAGGGAAGGAGAAAGAGTTTGAGTTAACCCTTTCCTCACTCCTGGAAACTTTTTTTTTTTTCAACATTTTCACTTTTGGTGTAAGAGATTGGAAACCATGTAACTGTGTCTGAGCTAAAACAGAGCTTATGTGGCCACTTTATTCCCCAGAAGAAGAGTTTCGAGTGTTTGTGTGTTTGTTTCCCAGATGTTCCACTTATCAAAGGATCCCACAGCTGCGGCTCTGCCCAACTCTGTGAAAGTCTGTGAGAGGAGGAAGCTACCCCTCCGTCCACATCCTTCCCCCGTCTGTAAAACAAACGGCTTTCAAACACATGCGCGAGCCAGCAAATATCAACCCTGGTCTCCTAATTCGGGGCACACAGCTTCCCCCTGGACACAATCAGTGCGTACATAATTACACACAGCTGGTTCCACCAGAAGGAAATGTAGACCCTGAGCCTCGTTCCCACAAGCCACACAACATTACCCAGAAACCAGGAATACATACTGCCACCAGAAACACAAACTCTTGAGCTGAGCAACGTTGTGTCATACAGTGACTTGCAAAGGTATTGAGCTCGTTTGAGCTCTTTCACATTTTTTACAACAAAAAACTTCAATGTATTGCAATGAGACATAAAATGTAAGGAAGATATACATAGTTTTAAGCTTTTTTCTCAGTCAAAGTCTTGAAGTTGAAATTACTAGACCTTCTGCAATAGGTCTGACTGTATCTATCATTCCCCGACTCAAAGGTGAAGTTCCGTCCCAGTTTCAAGGCTTTTGCAGCCTCTAACAGGTTTCTTCGAGGATTAACCATTATTTAGCTCAATCTGACTTATGATGTGTTTCTGTGAAGTATTAGTTGTCCATTTTACAGCTATGTAGTACTTGGGGGTTAGTCTATGACAAGTGTCTGCAACCTTTACAACCTGAAGACCCATTTTTACTCTCAGGCCTGTCAAATAAAACATAATTAGAGCCAGGAATGTCACAAGACCTGTTAAAAAACAGAGTTTGTTATATTTACATTTAGAAACCACAGCTCCCTGTGGTTTCTAAACATTTAATAACTTTTAGCCAAAGTTATTAAAAGTCATCTTGGAAGGTCCAAAGAGTCATTTGCGGCTCTGGAGTCAAAGGTTGCAGACCCCTGGTTTATGACAATACATTCTAATAAAACACACTGAAGGTTGTGTTTGGAATGAGTGAGTTCAAGTAGTATGAGTACCTTAGCGAGGCAATGTTAGCGTAAAATTCAGCCACCTCCTCTGGGTGAGTGGGTGGGACATTCAATTTACACTGGCATCTGCACATTAGCGGTCAAGCACCCGTTATGTATTCAAAGCGAGCTGTACATATGGCTCGCATCATTTTTCATGTCTCACCATGTGTTTTGGCCTGCCATGTGTGCAGGCTGACACTGTTCACAGCGTGTTAGTCAAATGGGATATTACAAGAAAAGTGTCCAAAAGGGAAACAGCAAATCTGAAATGTCTCAGCCACGCAGGAACCACAACTGAGGGCAGGAAGGAACCGGGGGTCAGATGCGGGTTTAGCTGATTTCAAAAGAAATCCATAAAAGCTGTTTTCTTCATAACTTCTCTTGGCTTTGTGCAGCCTGACTGAGGGAGTTAGTTAAAGTCGATCTTTCTTTGAAATAAAGAGTCAAATGTGCTTCACGCAGAGCTATTAAAACTCTTCAAAAACAGGGGCATGAAGCATGTCGTGACTGTAAGTCTGCCTCTATATTGCTCACATGGACAGTTGTTTGTTTAATGCACAGCTCGGTGAGTGTGTCAAGGGGAAAACACCGCAGCTCCTACAGGATTGTCTCGTGATTACAGTAAGTCCTTGTCTGAGTTTCAGTTACCGACTCAAGATTTTCCTTTTAGGAGGAGGAAGTTGTCAACAAGACTCAGACAAATCTTTGGGACATGAGTCAGAGAGAACGTGGTGCCCATTAACAGTTTAGGAGTGACAGAAGGCTCAGCTTGGTCTCAAAGGTTTGCAAATTTTCTTAAACATTCTTGATTTATCTTTTTTTGGCAAAACGTGGCTTGTTTATGCACTCGGTGTATAAAAAAGCTCTCTAACAAGGTGTTTGTCAAGTGAGTTGTTAACCGAATAGTATTCTGTGGCCTTCTGTGGTCTTAAAGAAAAACATTAACTGACTTTCTAACATCTCCCTGAGCCTATCCAGTTAAACTTTCCCATCCATATTTGAGAAACCAAAAACCTAGAAAGTTGATATTTTCATTCTTGGCTAAAGAGAAAATAATTTGAAACATTGAGCTGCGGTGTTGTCCATGGCTACTAGAAGTACCCAGGGCATGAATCTACTACAAGTCACTCCAAATTGACAAAAAAAGAGAGAAAAAACCAACAAGTCATGGCATGTTTTTATAAGTGTGTGTATGGGAGCTGCACCTTTGTCTTCCCCAGCTGCCACTCTTTCTTGGTGTTATCATGAAGGGTGAGTACCTCCAAACAGCAAGACTTCTCTTCCGCCGAGAGGGTTTTGTTTTTGTGGATCATTTTGTACCTGTGAAAACACAAAAACATCAAGAAAATATTTTTGACTGCCTTTATTTTAAAATAAAATCCATCTCCTTTTTGAATGGTGTGACTATACAATACGATCAGAGTAAGTAAAAATAATGACAAAGTGACACAGTGTAGTAAAAATTAGATAAATGTTAAACAAAATTTGATGGAAAATTTTTAGGGTTGAACAGAAGTCATTCTTTCTAAAAAAAAAAAAAAGAAAAAAAAAAGATGCCTTACATTTATGATCCCAATTAAATTACAGCCTTATCCCAAGCATAAAGCAAAAATAATTATTCTGTCTTTGATAGCTAGATACATTTTTATACTATGGTGTCTAAATTGTATTTGAAAGTACAATTTCAACTACAATAATTGTTGGCAGCCTCAGTAAAAGGACTTTCTATCAGCCACAGGCCAACATCATCACAGATTCTTCAGCTGATATAAAGTACAAATACTGTTTTGTCTCAAACCCACCTGACAAGTTTGTTTTTAACAAAAAAAAGGGTTGCAGTTAAAGTAACAGAAGCGTTTAGCAAATCTTATACATTTACATTTGTGTTATTTGTTTCATTTCTATAAGCAAATATAGCTGCACAGTCTGAGTGGGGCTTACTTCTGGTTTTCCTACCTGCTGAAAAAGTCTTTAAATGTTCTGCGGACGGGGAATCCAGCCTTTCGAATCTTTACAGTTTCCAGCATCCCAGAATATCGCAGCTGGTTCAACACGACATCCGGGTCGAACTGATTAGCCTTCTGCCAGAAACAAACAAGCAAGAAGAATGACTTTTTTAATTCATGTCCAGTGATAGAAGCAGCAATAACTCTGTTTTATGATGTCATTTTAATAGAAAAGTGGTGAAGAGCAAATGCACAGCTGGTGTTTAAGCATGCAGACATGTCATCTTTTAAATATAACCTTCATCTCTGAGTGCAGCTAAAGAAAGTTATGACACAGCCAAACACTGCAGGCAACACCCACTCAAACAACCTCTCTGGTGAGTCAAGCTTAACTTGAACTAGAAAGTAAATGACCACAGAGAGCTCTATCATTTAACATTAACAGTCGGGTTGCTGAAAGGAAACGCAAACACCGTCAGATGGGAAACCTGAGCTCTGTTAGGCAAGACCTTGGCAGCCTGGGGGGCCTTTTTTCTTCCTGGAATCCTAAACAGCGTTGTTACCAATAATTCTCAGGCCTGCTTATCGCCGAGGATCTGCCATATCTGCTGCCTCTCTTTGGAGGCCGGCAGATCACTTGGGTCCACATGAAGGCCATTTGTCACACAGAGGGCCCACACAGGATCATAGCAATTCTTCTACATGTCAGTCTAATTACAGACTAACGCTTGCTGGCATGGAAATTTGCATCTTAAGTTCCTCATTGTTGCCCTTTGATTTCTTAACTTCTCCGCAGAGGATTGAGGGAGCTGAAAGAAGAACATCACGTTGATTTGAAAGCATAAAAAACGAGCCAATGTGACGACGTTTCTTTCCAGCATGTAAATCACACAAATGCGCACTTTCCATTTGTGGGTCTACATAAATTTGCATGCTTGTCATTCTGTCGCAGGGCAGGATTAACAAATTAACTGCCTGCTTCATCTTGACCACCCAGAACAAGACAAGGCAACATGAGGCAGGGACAATGACAAGGAGGTGTATTTCAGAGAGCAGAGAGGTGGACACTGAAAAACGACAAGACGAAACAGGAAGAGAACATGCAGAAAGATATGCAGGCCAATCAGCAGAACAGCGAATATCTACAGCTAAACAGCAACACTACTTTTGAGTAAGAAAATCTTATTTGTGGTTGGAGCCATCAGAGCACAGAGGCTGAAGCACAAATATGAGCTCTGGGTGCAAAGGGAGCTATGAATAGCACCAAGGAGGTTTAACTTCACATGCGACCTTGACAAGACCTGGCAGAGATTCAAACTTTTTTTTTTCCTGTCCAATGAAATTTGCATGACTTACCTTGTCCATGTTTGGTTTGATGCAGCGTACAAAAAAAGGATTAGAGGCACTCAATGTGGCCATCAGGGAATGGAGAGAGTCCTGAAAGACATCAGCGCAAAGACAGTAAAGAACAAAACATCTTTTCTAGTATAACTTGTACTTTGAGGTCAATAAAAAAAAAAAAAAAACTCAGGGTAAAGTTGAAATTTTTCTTCTTTTTCTACATTCTACACAATTTCAGTTAGAAATCACCTGGGAATTATTAAACTGTTTTACCAATGTACTCAAATTAAAAGTACAGTATAACCTTAAATGTACTGCCTTCCTGCGAGTCAGTTTTAAAAGAAGTACTGACAGCTTCTCGAAAATCAGTATATGTATCTCTTGAAGTCTCAGTCTTTTGTATATTTGTTTTCTTCAACCTGTTTCCTTGTTCCTGCTATTTTAATGTGAAAGATATAGAAATCTAAGTATATGCAAGAAATAAAAAGATAAAAGTATTTTTATTTCACTTATGTATATCTAAATTAACTTTTTTATGAGAGACACATGGACAAATACACACTCTGAGAAGCCTTGAACCACCCAGACTTTTCTCAGTACGGCAGACACTGGGTCTCCAGCAGCTGAGTGTGACTGGCCCCTGGTTGGCCCCTCTCTGCCCAGCCATCAACCCTAATCCCTTGGATTTTTGGACCTGTATGCCAGGGCGACCTGCCAAATCCTCGCTTGCTCGCTGTAGTTAGGACGTGTTTAAACGGAGTCCTCTGTAGCATCCCCTCCTCCACACATCAACAGCTTACAGCTCCAGTTTTCCCTCCAATTCATCATCCATCATCCTCAGTTGATACTAAACAGATACCCTTCTCCTCCCCCTCTGTGTGCTTTACTTCTCCTTATTGTACAATAATAAAGAAGAGATGTGACCATCAGAGTTTTCTGGCCCATTTCATGTCTTGACATGCCAGTTAAAATTTTAACTGAGTTAAATTTTTCTGTAAAAGCCCTAAATTACAGAATTAAAAACATGTTTTCTAGCCTATTGTTGTGAAACAGCATTTGCCTCCTTCTTCATATCCATCAACTAAGTTTTACAAAAAAGCTTTTTTGAAAGGATAATTTTCTCCTTTTGCCAAATAAACTATACACAGAAACATCTGAAAAAGTAGTTTCAAAGAAACATTGCCAAAATGGGTACTTATTTTTGAAAAACTAATCATTCAAAAGTAAAAGAAACAAAACAAAAAACAAACACTACAGAAGTATGAAATGGTTGTGGAGTGAAATGTAGCAGCCAGAATAAACTGAAATGCTCACAGAGTATTTGCAACTTCGTTTTTAATTTCTTATTTGGACATGCTATGACTTTGTGTTTAATCACCCCAGTGGAAGTAACTTTGAGTCTTTTTCACTCAGCAACAACTTTCACATCAGAGATTGTCGTGGTTAGGGTGTTCTGGTCAAGTCAAGTCGAGTTTATTTGTATAGCACATTTCAGCGACAAGGCAGTTCAAAGTGCTTTACCTCATAAAAACATCATACAGTCATCAATGATGAAACAAGCAATAACCATTACATTTGGTCATTTTTGATAATGGCATTTGACAAATGCCATTATCAAAATGATCAAGCAATACACATCAGCTGTGTTGATCAGTTTTCCAGTTACTGCAAACCAAAGGCCACTCTAAACATGTGGATTTCAAGCCTTGATTTTGGCTGTTTTGCAGTTTTCTGGAAGTTTGTTCCAGATTTGTGGTGCATAGAGGCTAAATGCTGTTTTTCCATTTTTGCTTCTGGTTCTTGGGATGCAGAGCAGACCAGACCAGACCAGACCAGAACCAGAAGACCAAAGTGGTTTCGAAGGTTGATTCACTAACAACAGTTCTTTAAAGTCTTCTCTGTGAGCTACAGGCAGCCAATGTAAGGACTTTATAACAGGGGTGATGTGCTTTATCCTCATAGTTTTAGTGAAAACACGAGCAGCAGCGTTTTGTTCAGCTGCAGCTGTCTGATTTTTTCGGCAGACCTGTGAAGACACTGTTGCAGTAATCGATGCAACTAAAGATAAATGCTTGGATGAGTTTCTCTAGATCTTGCTGCGAGTATAGTCCTTTATTTCCGAAAATGTTCTTCTAGTAGGATAAAGAAGACTGACTTTGTAACTGTTTTTGTGTGATTCTGAAGCTTCAGGTCTGAGTCTATCACTACATGTGGATTTCAGACCTGGTCACTAGTTTCTAGCTGTAATTACTGAAGCTGCGTGCTGACTCTGGATCCTTCCTCTTTGGGTCCAAGATTATAATTTAAGTTTTGTTTCTGTTCGGCGGATCTCTGTTTAGGTCCAGTCAAAATGAACATAAATTAGTCCCAGTCACCACCCAAATTCTTGGTGCATCATTACAACATGTTTCTTGGCAATGAGCTGAGAAAATACCACAGATATGAAAAAAGGAAAACAAATAGTTATCCAGTGCCTTATCCAGCTGTCTCACCCTGAATTGAGAGCTGACGGTGGGTTTCCGACGAGCTGTCCCCATCTTCAGAGTCTCGTCTCCACTTCTGCTGCCAACTCGTTCAAAGAGGTCATAGATGAAGTCGAGCCTGAAGACGCAGCAGAAGACGACCGGCGGTCAAAGAAACTCGTTCATGCCAGCTGATTGCATTGGTGTACCAGTGTACAGGATACAAAAGAGGACATGTGCTCACCTGCTATCTTTGAGGATGAACAAAATGTCATCTCTGAAGGTGTCTCTATTCTTCTCCAAGATTCCCCGCACATCATACAGCACCTTCACAATGAAATAACAAAAGATGGTAGGAATAGTGACAGAGCAACTTAAAAATTTAATAATGATAATAAATTTGCAATTGAGAAACACCAGATTTGTCCTGGTTTAGACAAATTTTGCAACAGAAAATTATAAAGTCAGTAACTAAGCTGAATATACAAAAAATCATAAAGCTTTTAAAATTCTAATAATAAAACTTGGCATCACAATGTGGAGGGAGCTTGCGTAGAGTTTGCATAATGTTCAGGGCAACTCTCACACTCCTTGTGATGATAACTGCTTTCCTGCAGAATTACCTTTTCTGACCAATAACTAAAGCACTGAGAGGTTAGAGTTTTTCTACTGTCGTCATAAAAATGCATAAAAAACATCTGTTTTTTAGAAGAGGATTCACATGTAACCTCAGTCTAGCATGCAAACACAAATGGTTTGAGTTGTGATTCACCTCAAGGCCTAATGGAGTGCTGTACAACTTGTCACAGTTTGAGTCATTTTAACTTTCAAGACGTTCCTACACTCACCTTTCTCCACACCAACACACTTGGTATGAGCTCTCTAGATACTCTGTTTACCAAAAATAAAGGTGCAAGTCTCATATTATATGCAAAAAATGTGGGTTATTTGCATATAATACATGCCTCATTTCTCTTCATGTTAGTTTTCTTTGGGTGGAGGGAAGCGCATTTGCAAGCCTGGAGGGTCTAGCAGATCCAAACATGATGAAACGTGTACACATAAATCACAGAGTCACTAATTTATTTCATATACACTGTGGTTTAAAAGGAAAACACTAATAGATTTATGTTTTGTGTCGGTTCCAATATGTTCTCTGGCACGAAATCAGAATTTTACTATAATACAAGTTCACTCAAAGTAAAGCACAATTTAGTGAAATAACCATGGCTGCAGTAACTACTAGATCCTTTACAAAAATACATTTACATGTTTATTTGCAGAAAAGTATTTTCAAAGATGCAGTTTTGGTGTTTTACTAAAGCATTAACACTGCTTGTACTTGTTCAAATTCTGCCACATTGCAACCACAAACTTTAATATATTTTATGTGATTTTTTTTTTACTTGCTCAACAAGAATGCTAAAAATTATACTTGAGTGCCAACTGGTGTATGCTTCTACGAGTTTTGCATATAGAGAAACTGCACCTTCTTGATAAAAACACTGGAAACAACAGCCTGGTCTGGCCTTTTGTATCTGAACCGGGTCACAACTAAGCCTGCCCATGCCTGGCTTCTGATCGTTTTGCGCTAAAGAGATGCTGTCTGAGGCAGGAGTCATAAAACCAGTCTTTTAAAAGCACAATCCTATCTAATCTCTGCATTTGCTCCCTTTTGTTCCTGATCACTCTCCTCTTGCTCCTCCTTTCTTCACTTTCACCAGGCGCATTGCCTGTTCTTATGCCAGCTCAGGAAGAAGATGATGACTGTGAAAGTTTTTATCCTGAATCAGGATTAAAAAAAGACAGTGGAGGAGGAGTAAGACACAGACATCATGGAGAAGATTTTGGCAAAGAAACCCGCTCTGTTCAACCAGCAATTACCTCACTTCCACTAAACGTTGAATCCACAAAGAAAAAGACAGTGATGTGTATCTTTGTGTGTTGGTGCAAGAGTCGTTAATCACCTCTCCTGCATAGTGCTTGATGCCAAACTGGTGGTCAGTCACTCTGGGCTTCACATAGTACGGGTTTCTCTGGGAAGAAAAGACAGGAAGACCGCAGATTTCTTTTATCCATTAAGTCCATGTCTGTCTAACGAGCTGATTAGGAGAGAGAGAACTCTGGGTTCCCTAAGAGTTCAGCAGACATTTTAATGACCCAGAGGGATGCAGCCAACACAACTGTTTCACTGTGTTTTCTATTAACTATTTAAAAAAAAAATAATCTTTTACAGTGAAATTTTTTCCATCATAGCTTGATTTCTCAAATGTCAGTTTTGTTCTCTTAAAGTTTGTTCATTTTTTTAAGGTTTTGGATTTATTTAAGTTTACAGTGGTTAAATATGGGCTGGCTGATTTAAAGTGCTGGTCAGAAGTTTACATACACTCCTCTAAATATTCTTATTGCCACTATTAGGTCCAGTCTTTTTTCTTCTTTGATCATAAAACCTATCCAGCCACAATTATCTCAGGTCCTTGTTGATGCCTATAAAGTGTGACAACAAACTAAAAAACATGGGTTATTGTGTGAACATAAAATAAATTCAAAGTTGATCACAAAATTCTTGATTTAAAAAAGTGGCTGAAGCTGTATGTTGTGTAATTACTCCAGCCTGAAAGTGACATTTTAAAATTAATCATTAAAGCCTCAAAATAAATTAAGTTTGTCCCTTTTATGTGTGTGTTTAAACCTCCGACCAGGATTGTATCATACAATAATCTCGCATTTTAAATGTTTTTCTCCTTGAGCGAGAGGAAATTTTAAAAAAGTCTAACAAAATTAAAACACAACACAGGGCTGAGACCTCAGGGAGAGCTCAGTTGGTCCTTACAGTTCTTTCCATTTAGTCACAAAAATGTTCTGAGAAAGGCCTTTTCTCTCCCTGCACACAAAGCTCATCAGAGCTGGAGAATGGCTGATCAGATTTCAGCATTGTTGTGTGTAAAAGAGTGTAGGGAGGGGTTTGCACAAGGTGCAACAAAGACTTTTCAGCTCAGCAGGCGAATCACCTGCCAGGATGGAGGTTTAACCCCTTCATGATGCCAAATGAACTCCCTTCAGCTTCCGTGAACAGAACCAGGTGGATCGGTTTGCTCTGCAGCTGTTTGAGTTCAGAGATAAACTCTGATCTTAGCTGCGTGGACTTACTGCATGTCGGCTGTGCAGTTTCTCCAGAAGGGTGTAGTCCGTGCCTTTGGGGAAGCGGCTCTCCTCGTTGATAAGAGCCAACATGCCCAGTTTCTAAAGCAGACACAGACATAAGAAAGACAGTCATGATCAAACTAGTTGTAATCCTAGCATCCGGCAACTTACATTATAGCAATACCAGAAGGAAACTGTTCTTTTTCTTCTTCAATGGTTTGATTTATATTTTTATATGCACAAAATCGCACTAATACCACAGAAATAATATAAATGAAGCAACACAAATCTGAGGAATGTGCAGAAATAAAATAGTTACATTGTTCCCAGCCTTTGCAAACACTCAGTTTCAGCATAATTTCTATCTCTGGTGGTAAAATAACAATTGTTGTCGTGTTTTACATCATCCCTACCTCCAACCACCGACTGGTGTGTATTACTGTAAAAACAACATGCAAACTGAGACTCCATAATGATAGACTGGGAGAAGGGAGTCAGTGTATGTAAGCACAGAGTGGCGTCTGGGTCGGCCCGCACCGCCATGGCGGGCGGTTAGCGGTCGGTCCCCACGGTGATTGCGCTTTCTCACGTTCAAACTGCTTTACCTTCTCTATGAGATCCAGACACTCGGCATTATCCATCCAGTCTATGGCTTCCCACTGGATCCCCTCCCTGTCAGAAAACACACACACACACACACACCATGTATATATACACAAGTACAAAAGCAAAAGGACATAAAGGCTGTGTTATCCAGAATCACATGTGGTGAAATGAGCCATGTCCAGGATGCTGGTCTTTTATACTAGAAAACAACTGGCTGAGGAAGAAACTGAGTCTGTTCCAAAAGCCTAGTCGTTCACCCTAACGACACCCACCTTCAGTTTAACTAACGGCTCTGTCTCACTTTTGTTTTATGTTCAGATGATGTGTATCTGTGCGCTATGTTTTGACCTGTTGTACTCCAGCTGCTCCAGCGAGAAGATGTGCTTGTTGAAATACTCCTGGAGTTTCTCGTTGGCGTAGTTGATGTTAAACTGCTCGAATCGGTTCACCTGCCGGTCAGAAGAATCTCATTTAAAGCAAAGCAGTTCAGATTCAAATTAAATCTAAACATTACAACCAAAACCTTTATGTATTTTATTGAGATTTCATGTTGATAGACCAACTGCATGTATGAAAGGGAGAAGAAGTAGTACAACAAAAATTTCTAATGTGTATTTGTATTCAACCCTCTGACGTTAAAAGATTAAAATCTGTGTCCATTCTTATCTACAAAAGCACTTCAGTGTTTCTTAACATTGCTTTTCAAGTCTTGCCACAAATACACTCTGGTCAAACATCTGATAGTTCATCCTAACGAGGACTTTGACTGGGCCAAATATTGATTTCTGAACTCTTTCTGAGTTAAAACATTAGTATTGTTGTTTATAAACGAATATGAACTTGCTTGAGGTCTGAAAGCACTGCATCTTTTTCGTTATTTTCACCATTTGTCATTTTCTGCAAAAATACTAAATTTTTGCTTGGAATTTCAGAGACATGTTGTCAGTAGTTCATAGAATGAAAAAAAAAACTATGTTAATTTTACTGGCAATTTTACAGACATCTGACCACTTTCACATGTTTGACTTCTTGAAAATTGGAAGCAGAATTTCTTATGATGTTCTTTCAAAAATGGCTTTCCTAATGTTACTCTCTCATGAAGGTACGATTTCAGGAGTGTGGGGCTAATAGTTATCTTGCTGTTTAATCTAACCCTGCATCAGACTTCTCCAAACCTTCTTCCTGACCTGTCTGGTCTTCGGTCAGCTCTTTGTTCATTAATGTTCTCTAACAAACCTCTGGGGACTTCACAAATCACCTCACCTCAAAGTTCTCAAAGCCAAAGATGTCTAGGATGCCGATGGATTTGAAGTTGTCTTTCCCTTTGATCTTCTGGTTGATCCTCATTATGATCCAGGAGAAACACTGAGAATAAAGAGCCATGGCGACAGAGTCCCGCGAGTCCACCGCCTGTAGATGATAACACAAAGCGATAACAGATACAATGAACGCCACACAATGCATTTTTCACAGAAAAGAGAAGACTTTGTAGACAGCGTTGCAAAACAAGATGAAAATCAGCACGGAGAAGATGTTTAATTAGTTCTGTCAGATGGTGGTGGAGTAGATTAAAACAGTGATTTGTTAAACTGATGATGTGTGAGGCCTCTGTGCTGTGGCCATAGAGCAAACATAGGTTTGGAGACAAAGGAGCGTTGTGGCAGCGTTTGTCTGATGTCTGTTGTCACAACAGAGACTGTTTATTGCCTACATATCTAAGAAGTGAAACGCAGCAGGTATGTTCTACTATTCAAAAAATAACTCAGATATTCAAAGAAATTCATTAGTAAACTTTAATGATTTCCTTCAGTTCTTTTTAACAGCTTGTCTAACAAAAGTTAAACTCCTTCACAACTTTAACACTTTAACACTGAACTTTTTGCCTCTGAACAAAGGTTTGAGGCCTTCATAGAGTAGCTGGATTTGAACTGAGATTAAATTACACAAAGCAGGACTTTCCTAATCATGAATCATTCGAAGATAAATGGCTTAGGTGAATTTTATTTAGGAGAATCTTTTACAGAGTAATGAGGGCTGAATACAAAATTCAAGCAACATTTTTCAGGTTTGTTTTTGTAGCGGAATGTGAAAGCCACATATAGCTTTCCTTCCATATCACATTTATACACTACTTCACATTAAACTTTCACCTAGATTCCAAATATAAGACATTATAGTCGTGGTGTTGCAAAATATGAAAAGGTAGTAGGGATAGAAATGCTCTTTGCACTCTAAAGCAACACAAGAACTTGGTAGCGCACTTGCAAGCAATTCTCCCAAAAAGTTTTCATATTTTCATACCAGGCCTCTACCATTCCTGTTTTCTTTTTCCTAACCACAATATGAACTGTATGAGAACATTGTAAAATGAATAAAGCACAAAAAAGCAGACAAAAACAAAACAACCCCTAAATTAGATTAAACTCAACAGTCCAAAATCTGATTATCCCTAGGTTCATTGAACCTCTCAGTCAAACTCCATCCATGCACAAAAAAAAAGCTTGACCTTCCCACTTATACTTCCTGCACAGGTATTGTGCTGGAACTGAAAATAAAAACAAAACAGTGGTGGTGTGTACTGTACATGGAACGACAATGCCCCAGGACTTCTGAGTAATCCATCAAGCTTCTTGCTGCTTATGGGTATAGAGGGGGCCCTGGTGGCTCCAGGATCTCCGTCACAGGGGTGAGAAGAATGGCTGTTTGTGCATGATGGTGGGGACTGAAGAAGAGGGGCGGGGGGAGGACCTCTGGCCGCTGTGAGAAGAAGTCCTTCTTGTAAAACTCTAAGACAAGAATAATGAGGTCTTTTAGGAGACTAGTAGGTTCAAAGGCCAGGCACAACGAGCACAACGGCCAGTGGCAGGGCGACACTACCAGCTCTTTGTCTGCTCATGAAAAGCTGTCTTGTGGCTTTCGTGTCCCTGTGATAATAGCAAAGGTCTGTGCTGCATATTTACTGACATTTATGAGCGTGAGTAGGCCGAGGACGCTCGGCTCTGGCCAAAATATTAAAAAAAACGTGGGCAGTGTCATGGGCCAAAATGTTCTTTTGGCATATGGTGAAAGGGACATCACTCGCAATTGATGACTCGAGACACGTTTGCATTAATTATAGGCGACAGCGTGGAAATTCAAAGAGTCAGAAAGACGTCGGCGAATTATGCTGCCAGCTTTTCGGTGCCTGGTTGCACTGCTTCCAGAGGAGAGGGCTCTCACTTCACCCCTCCTCAGCTTTTGGGTCTATTGTGCTTTTGACTGAGATCACTATCACGATGGCTTTATTGTGCCGGGAATCTGGCAGACAAAAAGCAGGAAATGACTGAGAGTCACGCAAGGGATCTGGAGAGGCATGTGGTGCAGAGGGCAGCAGACTAAGACTCAGTGTGCTACTGTTTGAGTCTCGGGAGAGAGCAGAGGGACGACAAATACGCAGATTAACTACCATCCCATCCTAAAAGCAGACACCCAACAGGGCAATGATGAAGTCAACCTTAAAGGGACGTTTAACGGATGGCGGGTTAGCCGTGTCGTTACCTGCTCCACGGTTAGGGGGGAGCAGATCTCCTCTCCTCTCAGGATCATGGAGCGTTGGGTCAACACCTCTGACAGCTGGAAGGAGTCCAGACCGAGCAGCTCGCTGACATTATTGACCACTGAAACACACACAGATGTGCATTGTGTTGAATGCATAAGTAGTGCAGAACACAGGAGGTTCACACACATTGATGTTAAACAACAGATATGGATCACGATCCCACACAGTTCAGACGAAACTCTACTCTGCAGCCAGGGTACCGCTGTAGTTTACAGGTTCCTCAGAAAAGAGGTCAGACGTAGCGAACAAAGCAGCCCTGAGATCGTGTTACAGCCTGTTCAGGGCTTTGTCTGCCTGTGCAAAGTCAATCAAACTCAGGGGAAGACTGGTTCAGTGGTTCAACATTACTATAGGTTTCCTAAACACACTCCTGTAATTAGGAAAAGTATGAAATTTCTTGTCTGTATTTCCACAGACTTGTTTTTTTAGATTTAAATTTTGAAAAATATATTATTTATCATTTTGGAATGTCTCAATGTAGTACCTGTGTTCCTGTCAAGGCTTTTTAATTGAGTATCTGTCTAAAGTCAACTCCTGGTACCTGCAGTTTATGTCACCTCCATTATCAGTGCTAGCTCCGGACATATGATCTTTTTTATAAGGCAATCACAACATATGTTTTTTGTGTACAGCTTGTAAAACTTGACAGGTAGGAATACACTCAGCTTATGAGACCAGGCAGTTTACTGTACTGGGTTCAGTTCAACTAAATAAGATGAGATTTTTTACAATATTTATGTTATAACTAAGAATCGCAGCTTTTTTAAAAATAATCTATAAAGTGTACAATACAGTTTTCTACCCAATATGCTGAAGTTCCTATGCTTGTCTAATTCTGAGGCAGCCCTGTAATGTCCAGAAAGTATCTTAGCAGTTTTCACATATTGAAACAAATAATATAATGTGTTGAGTCAGACACGTTTAGAAATAGTTATGCACATTTTAAGTGATTTATTATCAAAATATTAGCCTTTAGTAGCATGCTTGGGCAAAACCATAAGGCTATCCTGAACTTTCTACTATGACAAAATATCTGTCATTATCAAAACAAACATGTAGTGAATTAAAGCTACTGAGTTTTCAAACACAGACATACCAAAGTCTATATTAACTTTACTGCAAATAGTTTCAAATTAATCATTTGTATCAACAAACTCCTATCTTAAATGACTCTGATCAGTATCAGACAAAAAGAATGATCAGCATTTTATCTATCAATATTTTTGGTTTGGAGTAACTATCAGAACATAACAGCATTACAGAAGTGCTGTCAAAGGGCTACATGCTTAACTTTTATAACAAAGTCTATTATTTATATATATAAATCACATAGAAATAAACTGGTAATCAAAATAAGATTATGTATTTTCAATCTGATCTGGACCAGTAACCAGATCTGGAGTCTCACCATGTCTAATAGATATTAAATCATTCTGACCACAACACCCTGCAGTGTGGATGTTGTTACTGCAGGAAGGAGGTTCAAAATTAGTTTTAGTGTCTGTGAAATGCTTAAAAATAAGTCAAAGGAGGATACACAGAGATGTGAGAAGCTATTTAAAAGGAAAGAGTAGACATATCTGTTAACTCAGAGTTATACTTCTGTAGGTTCAATATACGACACCGTTTAATTTTTATAATGATATATAAATATTATAATGCATGTAACAGTGTAGTAAATGTGTTTATATATTGCTGCCTCCGTGGTATTCTCCACCTCCGTTTGAAGTGATCTGAGCTCCGCCGGCAGTCATGAATTCAATGTTTCCCATCTGAAGGACAGCAGACAGCAACTTGAACACGTCTCTGATCTCCTCCTCACTGAATTCCATCACTTTAAGAGCCTCCTGTAAAATAATACATCATGTTACAGTTCAGATTCTTCAGGCACAGTACCTCTGTCAAAACATCTGCTAAACTTGTCATTTCCTTAGAAGAATTATAGCACTTCATTCTGGCTGTATTTTGAAATACTGATGAATAATCACCCGTGGAAGTACTTGCAGGTTTTCTTGCATGTTAGCATTTCTATTTAACAGCAAGGTATATGGCGTCCCCTGGGGGGTGGAATAAAGAACTGCAGTGAACAACTCACCATCACACTGTTAAAGAGCTGCTTGTCATCCAGACTGCTGTCCTGAACACAGCCTGCTTGGCTCAGGTAGTGATACGACTCTGGACCTTCAGACAAAAGATACATGTCTGCAACACAAGTGTGCAAACACAACATGTATATAAAGTAAAACATTAGCTTTAAAACCTTTCCAAGACTTTTTAAAAATGTAAAGTACAATTAGAGTTGTTCAGATGTTGTTGTCTAGATGTGACTTAAATTCAGGAGGAACCTACCTCTGTGGTCTCTGTCTGCTCCTGCCAGTAGGGCGTAGAAGATGTGGTAATTTCTCTCGCCTGGATTTTGCCGGACCACGCGGTTCTAATAAAGAAAAAATAACAAGAATGCAAGTTTCAGTTTCAGTTATTCTAATTAATGCTTGTGATAATACAAAAGTAAAAAAAAAAAACGGTGTGTGGCTAAATACTTTTACACACTGAAGCCTCACCTTTTCAAGTAAATCTGGTGATTGGAAGTCAAGGGGAATAAAATTGAATGAATCTATCAAGATTTGCATAAATAGAGAAAACTTTTCAGAATGTTTTTTTCAAGGATACAATCAATGATGCATCCTCCCTGAATGTTCCCGTTCTGTGAAAAGTGGAGCTGTATGAACTTCCCGAAGCGACTGGAGTTGTTGTTGTAAACGGTCTTTGCATTCCCAAAGGCTTCCATGATGGGGCTGCAGACAGAAAAACACAAAATAGTGCAGACCAAACATTGCTGTGCATTTTCACTAACAGGATGGACTCCTCAGGAATGAAGACTTTGACTAGACGTAGTTGCCGATATGGATCTAAATCTAGTTTCAACGTAGCTTTATGATGAAGTCATTCAATCTATTTATCTGTGATGTCAAGAACGTATTTTATCTAAGTGTCGCCTGTCAATGTGAATCTGGGCAAAACTGTGTGTAAAAGTGTGAGTTTGTAAATACGGATAGGTGAATGTGCAACTAGTGTGAAGATCTATTTCTAAAGGATCCTTACACTATTTTCTTATAAAATTTTTCTTATTATTCTATTTTATAATTTTTTTTCCTCATTCTATTTTCTCATTCAAAGGGGTTCCTAAAGGTTTGTCTTGACTCATGTTCAGTATTTAATGATTCAAATTGGAGTCAGGATTCTAACATTATAAAGAACTGGACAGTATTTTAAACAGTTACAGTTACAAAAATGCAAGCAACTTGAAATGCATTGCTACAAGAGTCATTCTAATCACTAATTGCTTTGAAGACTCTTGTGTTTTGGTCTAAAGGATGAATCTGTGCATGTCAGTTCAAAGATATGGGGGGAGGGGGGGATTTGTTTCTTCAGTACCTGCTCTGGACGAGTGCCTGCTCCACCCGGGTGGTCCGCTCCGACAGAGGAGTACCAGACGAGTTCTGACTCATCACTGAGAGGAACTTCAACAGCAGCTTGGTGCTCTCTGTTTTCCCAGCACCGCTCTCTCCGCTGAAGATAAGCGGACAGAACATGTTTTTGTCTCATAATCTTTCTCATCACACACATAGCCTTGATGGAAAGCCCTCCAGATGAGTTGCTTATTTCACAGGGTAGTCCTCACTGACCTGATGAGAACACACTGACTGTCGTGTCTCTTCCACAGACAGCGGTAACACTCGTTGGCCACAGCAAAGATGTGAGGAGGCAGCTCCCCCATCTGGTGCTTGCTGTACAAGTCGACTGCAGTGGAGTCATACAAACCTGCTATCTCTTGGTAAGGATTTACTGCTGCCAAAATCGAACCTATGTTGGTCTACAGGAAGGTGAAAGGAGAAAGCAGAAAGAAATTAATTATTGAAACAATAGAATACTTATAGTGTAAGAGAAAATGCTCAGCATTTGGAAATTTTGCAGCTCCTAATATTTGGTCAACGGTTGTGCTTTAGTACCATTAACTTGCTCCATTAAATCTGCAGATAACATTTCCTCTGATACAACTTCCAAAGTCAGGGAGACTTTTCAGCTACCCATTGTGGCCTAGTTTGTTAGGCTGCTAATACAGTATTTTAGGATCTACTGGTCCTTCTCTTCTAATGCGCTTTGGGGAAAGTGCCTCTTCAAAGTGTGTTTCTGGGTCATCATGCCACAATGCTGACATTCTGCAGGACATACAGGGTAGACGCTCTGAGATGAGATTAGAAGATAGGAAACAACAAAAAATGAAAACGCATCATGTGATTATTTTTAATAAACTCTGCAGGGTTTCTGCAGAACCTCAGAGTTTGGCTGTAAAATCAGTCCAGACATTTAGAGCAGATAGGACAAACAAACAAGGAATTCAGTTATAAATATCCCAATGACATAATTTCATGCCAGAGTTTTTATATAACTGCTGTGAGCTAGAAGCCTGATCAAAGCTGAAGAGCAAAGATCCGAAAAATTATGATTTATGTCCATTAAACGAGTTTGTGCAGTAACTTTCCATCGGTGCAATTCAGTGTTTCATGTTGAATCAATTTACAGAGTTAGATGGACTCCTTCCATCAGTGCATTTTATCCCGACTCGAATCCACCCATATTTGTCTTCCCTCCTGATGTAAAAACACAAATGGGCTCACTGATCAAAACTCACATAGATGTTGTCTTTCTGGTAGCGCAGGAAGAGGTTGTGCATGATGGCAGCTTCATGCAGCTCTGCTAGTGTGGACATGTCCTCGACTCCATTGATGCTGCTGGGGTGCATTGGGTACACCGTGTCTCTGTTCAGCTCCTCTCTCTGTAGACAGATCACCTGCATCGGCACATAAGCAAAAATGCATTTAGCTTTAGAAAAACAAGAAACTACTGCATATTGACAATGTTTATTGTTCAAACTATTGCAGCTCCAAAAGCTGCAATGGCTTTTAGACCTAAGAAGACACAGCACTGTGTGATCTGAATTCTTTTTACATTAACCTCAATTATAAACATATTTTGCCCAAAAAATACAGAGAAATATAATCAAATACATATTGAAAAAAAAACTTACTACTTCTGATAAAAAGAAAAAAACACTGTTATGCTCAGTAATCTGAAAAAGTGACCATAAATTACATCTGAAATGTAACAAAACTGTACTGTAAAATCCCACTAAGAACATGTTATACACAGACATTTTTTTTTAATCTAGTTTCAATTCTTCAAAACAAATATGATACAATATAAACATAGACAACATATAATATAAATCAAAGTAACCACTAGGACATTTTTATGCATCCATCTCTTTCAAACTACTATGCAAGTTTACTCATGTGTATTCAGAAAAAAGAGAAAACAAAATGCTAATCCCCATCTCTGGATTTGTTGTTTTCCTCAGCTGACCTCTGACTTGATGATTTCAGCGACCCCATGTGGTTGAATTCAGACCTCTCTGGTACAGTCATCATATAAACTAGTAGCAGCTGATTCAAAAGACAGAGCTACTGAAAGATAGTGATGAGCAGCATAATGTCTGCTCATCACTTATGCATAAATAATATATCTGTAAGTTTCTCATGAAGAAAAACTTTCAATGAAGAATTGTGTCATTAATAGCCACCACAGGTGAACAAACAATTTGTTCAGTTCTTGCAGAATATGAACACGCTTTTATGGAAATCAATGCTTTTGT
The DNA here is from genome assembly GCA_903067065.1 of Brachyrhaphis terrabensis. Lineage (NCBI taxonomy): Eukaryota > Metazoa > Chordata > Actinopteri > Cyprinodontiformes > Poeciliidae > Brachyrhaphis > Brachyrhaphis terrabensis. Next base: position 39,403 of record CAEGAG010095140.1, read on the forward strand.
GACTGAAACTAGCAACACTGCAATACAAAGATAGGCCTGCCTTCCAATAATTATTGCATAGTACAAATTTGGCACAGTACAAAGACAGTGCATCCTCTGTCAATGTCCATGCTGCATGGTAGAACATGAACTTTTGCTGTGAAAGAGTCTCCAACACAGATTCCCCCTGATATTTAAGGTCTTCAATGGAATGGAGGTTTTTTTGATTTAAAAATTGAAAATTCAACAAAATCCACACAGGGAAGAACATGCAGGCTCCACACACAGAAAATGTCTGGTGAACTGAGATTCAACCTTTTCACTTTAAGAAGACACCATTGTTCGGCTACAAACTAATATGAAATTACACACCCTGTTTAGCAATGGATAACGTTGAGAAATTATGTCAGAGTTGAAGAAATACACCCAAAAACACTATCATTGAGATTGGTGCAGGTAGAAAAGCTGCAACGGTTTATCATTTTTCTGGTTTCACCTCCACATTCGTTTGCCCATATCGATGACACGCCGATACACACGCTCAAACAGGAATGACTGAGGTGAAATAAAGACAATGCATGTATAGCTTGTCTGTACCTGCTGACATAATTTACCTTTCATTCACCTTTTAGATTCTCCATCGAGTCTCTGTTAAGCAGATCTTATAGCATGTGACTGATGTAACATATCAAAGTAGGTGGAGCAGTGGAATTAACCTTTTAATGTGCGACGGATGAAGAAAGGAGGGATTTCTTACTGTCGCCACTGAATTCTCCACAAATTTAGAGAATCATTCACATTAACCCACAGCTATCCACAAACAGTATTGTGGACTTTGTGGCTAACAGCACTAATGTCCCAGAGATAAGATAAAAGGACAGACAGACCACGGCTGTGTTGGCCACTTGATGGGAAGATGGGTCCAGATCGATACTGATGGACTTGAGGCTGGGATTGTGGCGTCCCAGAGCATTACTGCAGGCTGTACTGGCATATCCAAGTGTCTTCCAATTGGGGGGAGGCATTTCAGAGAACTGCTGAGTCAGCCAGCAAGGATTGGCTGCTGAAGAGCTGACGACGGTTTCAGTCAGTTGATTTGCTCAAGTCAAGATGAATAGGTCTGTGCTTTAGCGATTATTCTGTAATTGATTAATTATGTTTGAATTTGATTCAGAAAGACCACAATTTAGCACAAACTTGTAACAAAATATGTTTAACCACAAGGGGGAAGAAGAAGTGGCAGTGCACACATAATAAATTCAAGGCTTGTAAAATCAATATGATTCACCAGGCATGGAGCAGCTCATTTCCAGACAGCCAATAAATGTCTGGTTTTGACTTGTGTTTATGCTTTTAATTGGCTTTCACGATCAGAATAGGCTAAAAAAAAAAAGTCTAGCTGTAGTTTGCTGCTTGAATAAGTGCATACATTAAATTTACTAAAAAACACATAACCGCTTAGTGGTGCTAAAATCTTATTAAAGTGGTGTAGAAAACTTAAGACTGAATTTAAAAAGACAATTAAAACAACAAAGGTATCAGTTAAAATTATCCAAATGGTATAAACATCAAGAAAAATATCCTTTTTATGCTATTGTTATACATTCTTTTGCATTTCTTATTGACAAATTCAGATTAGTTAGTATTAGCTGGTCAAAAATGTAAGAGTATTGTAAAACAACAATATCTCTTCTCCAGAATGTTGCTGTCCACTGATAAAAAAACTGGCAAAAATAAGACTTTTTCACTTTTTTCTCACTTACAAAGCAGATAAATTTGTCTCTTTGTAAATGTTCTGAGTTGCAAGACACTCCAATTCCAGTCAGCATGTCTCCTATAAGGCAGCTGACTGTAAGTTGGCTACTTAAGTAGATAGTCCATCCAATTATTCATCTGGACCTGATTATTTTATTTATTACTCAGTAAAAACAAAATGACAAAGGGTTTCTGTGTAGTAAGCACTTGAACACTGACAAATCTGAAAACAAGTCAGTTTTCAAGCCAAAAAATATATATAACTCCTATAAGGAGACATCTCTAAAACTGCAATGATTTGAATGTTACATTATCATCAGGAAATATTCTTAGTTTTATGTTTTGAATTAGAGCAATGAGGTTAGTTTATATGTTTGTAATTTAAATATTTCTGTAAATTTGTCAAACCTTCTACCAACACTATACCATTTCTGGTCCTGTTCAAATTTGATCCCAATATATTTTTTAATTCATCTAAAGGAACAGATTATGGCTATAGTTACATGATAAGATATAGATTTGTTTAATGAATTTTTAAAAAATTATTCAAAGTAATAAAAAAAAATATATACATCAATTGGAGAGCTGAAGAGAAATAATCACGACATCAATGTCATGAGTTGCTCGATGTTTTTGTTATTAACACAGTTCAGAAAATGGTGAAAAATGTGGCCTGTGGGAATGATCTCATTTATCTAATTTATTCTCCATCCACAATCTGATCCAACTCCACGCCCTCAAAAATGGCCCAGAATCACAGCAGCACCCAAGTGACTAATAAAAGCAGATGCCTGGAAGAATAGTTGTAAAACAAAAACATGTTTTGATTTAATTGTATTTTTGCAAACCAAGCCTCATAAGACAAATAAATCTTAAGTGCTGCTATAAAAACCTACATTCTTACATGACTTGGCATTGATGAAATTTTAGGATCACAGTGTTGAAGTCTGATGATGAAGCATGATCTTTTCAACAAAATTTCAACAGAACAATTGCTGTGGCTAAAAGTAGCATTTACTGTATAACAGCATGTGCTGGTCATTTTAATATTTTGTCATTTTATAGTTTTGGTCTCTTTTTAACCCGACTCATACAAAAAGATCTGTCTGCTATGGGGTGTTTCTTATGAACTACATGTCAAATTGTACTACCACTGGGTCATTTTACACTTGCTTAGATCATTCTAAGGTATTTTCTACAATCTACTAAGAATCTAAGAGTAGACTGAAGGAGTAAGGAATTATGTGACTCCAATAAACAACTATTAGTTGGTATAGGTGCTCAGAGATGTTGTGGTTTGATCTGCAGTCGTAAATTATAATTCCTTAAAGCAAAGGAAATGTGAAACATGAGATGTTCACAAAATAACAAGTAAATACAACACATTTATGTGAGATGTGAGTATCTGTAGCTAAGGTTAAACTTATTCAAACCTTATTCATATATAAAATTATTTTCTGTCAACCAAGAAATTAACAATAAGTAAAAAGGAAATCCTGGTAGTTGAGGTAGGAATGTGGATAGAGTCAAAGAGACTTGGAGTGAAAAGTAACATGAACAGAGAACATGGTAAATAAAGACTGTTTTCTGTTAACATTGACTGGATTCAGATATGAACTGGGAATGGTTCAGCAGCAAAAACCTGTATGAGTTTCTTTTAATGCGTAAATCCTTCTGTTGCTCATAAATGTAGCCATTCACCAAAATCTCTCAATTCCTTACTTGAGAATGAAAATTATTTTCCCATAAAACTGTCTGCTTTTCTTTAGAATTATGTCATTCATTGCATTTAATCATCATTATCCTGGGTTGCCTTGTTAACATAAAAAGGGAGCATAATCACATTGTTTTCATCCATTTATGTGGGAAGAAATGGCAACAGAACTAAGATTTTAATTTGCTTCTTCTTAACCCAACACAGTATCAAACAAACCACATAGACTTCATGATACTTCCACTGTCTGTCAGCATTTCTTAGAGTTCTCAAGTATAAAGTAGCATTAGGGTAAAGGCATAAAGATGAGAATAGAAAACGCTAAAAGGCAAGCGTTTCCTCTTAGTTTCAGCTCAAGTTTCAGGAATAAGTAGTAGAGACTCAGATGACTCCTGGATATTTCTCTACACTCACAACAACTTTGCTTATATCTTAAGCTTATTGCCACATAAAACTGGCTGACAGGAAGACAAATTAACAGAAAACAACCATGAAGCGCTGGAATATTGTCTACTCTTTCACGGCACTCATAAGGGAGGAACAACAGATTGTTAAAGTATACTCACCCCATGAACTTGTTCACATTTTCTCCATTAAAACAAAACAACTCTGACATTTTAATAGAATTGTATTCAATATTCCAAGACAAAGAGGTACTTAATTGTGGAGTACAAGGAAAATGACACACTGCTTTAATTTCTTTTTAAATGAAAATCTGAAAAGTGTGGCACACATATGTCAGTCCCCTTTACTATGATGCCGTCAGATAAAGTCCAGGGCATCAAATTGCCTTCAGAAGTTATATATTTTGTAAAAAGGATCCACGTGTGTGTGAGTTAAGTTATATTTCCATTAAACTGTAATGAAAATTTTGAGCAGACTTTTAAAATGTCACGAAAAAGAAAAAAAAGAAAATTTGAATTAGGCATGTTTCCATCTACTGGTAGAAAATTAGAAGTTGAAAAACTAAAAGCTGGGAAAGCAATTAACCATTGAAACGAGTAATGACCCTTAATGTACAGCATGAGCCATGTAAGGGTTTAGATCAAAGCCTTTCCATGTGTAGGAATGGTCCAGTCAAAGTCCAGACCTCAATCCCACAGAGAGTCACTGGTGCAACTTGTGGACTGATATTCTCAGAAGCTGCTGATCTAATCTGACTGAGTTTGAGTAATTTCAAAAACAAGAATGAACAGAAAGATGTGCAAAGATGGTAGAGACAAACCTCAAAAGACAAAATCATTGACTCCTGCGGGATGAATGCAAATACACACCACACTTTTCAGATTTTTATCGGTAATAATTTTTTAAAAATATCTATTTCCTTTCAAATTTATATGTTGCTTTGTGTTAGTATATCACATAAAATCCTAATAAAATACATTGACAGCAGCGGTGGACATGCGATAAAATGTAAAACAGGGTTCAAGACATTCAAATGTTTTAGTAAAAAACATTTGATTTCTAGCCTGACTTCTTTAGAAGAAAGAAGTCAGGCTAGGTTTGTAGTTAAAGTAGAATACTTTATAACCAGCTCTTATAAGAGACAGTGCGCATTGTGTGTGAAAATGCCTGTAGACCACAGAGCAAACCCCTAAAAAACCTCACTGTTCAGATTTCACAGTGTGACCCCTCGGGGACTGTTACGTCCAAAACATCAGAGACAACGTTCATGGAAAGTTGAGCTGGAATTTCCAACATCAAAAGGGTTTCATTTTTCTCTGTTTTGCCTTAGAGGGGTCTTAGTTTCACTGTGGATTATACCACAGTGAGATGGGTTGCTGAACTCAGTTACTCTAGCTTGTTAATAGTTCTTCATCTTAATACAGTACACTGAAAATATCACATTTATTGAACAGGATGGGATCTTTTAAATTGTAATTTTCTACAAGCTTATGATGTGACAATGTTTCGTTTGAACCATAATAACTAGTCCTACCAGCAATTTACAAACAAGTACATGAGCAACCCAAATCCACCTGTAAAAAAATAAAAAATAAAAATTGCCTGTTCGAGAACTACCCACGTGCCACAAGTTAAACAAATGTTTGAAATCAGAGTTGCTGTAGTAGCAGCCAGAGATTACTTCAGGCCATTTACAACTACATGTGATTTAGGATTGAGTGGTGAAGTTGTTTATTGCACTGTTCGATTCTTTCCAAACTGTGTTGACATTGGAAAGCTGGAAACCTCCGCTGCAGAGCACATGGCTGCACACATGACAGAAAATAACATGTTTGTAAAGTTAGGTAATGTAATGTAACTGTATTTATATAGCACATTTTCAGCAGCAGGGCAATTCAAAGTGCTTTAATGAAATTAAAGGAAATACTAACAAAATAACAAACCAAAGAAAACAGCAAAAAAAGAAAACGCTAATAATGTTGATCCAAAGTATATAAATTAGTTGTTCCTAGTAAGTAAGTAAATAACTTCTGGTCTAATTCGTTTTCTGGATTAGAATAGAAATCTAAAAAGTTGTTGCTAAGGTAGTTTTTCTAGATTCTAAGTTTGTTTTAATCCCTGTTCTGGGTTAGTAAATGGACTTCTGGGTTGCTAGATAAGTATAAGTGAGTATTCTCTGGACTTTCTAAGTATGCTCTAAATTTGTAAAAGTAATGAGTACTCCACAGTTTCTAAGTAATAATAAAAACTAAATGTTTCTGTTCTGGAAGAAGTTTTTCTAGATTCTAAGTTGGAAACTAACAGACTCTGGGTTGGTTTGTGATGATCAAAATTATGATTTAAAAAAATGATTCAAAAACCAATATGGCACAGCCAGCAAAGAGACACTTCTGTACAAATGGAGAAAACTTCAGCATCTAATCATTTATTAACTGTTTGTATATTTAGTTATAAATATATGATAAATACATTTATCTATAAATAAATTATCACATTTATTTTTATTTATTTCTTCTATGTTCTATTACCTTCAGCATATTGTGCTTAATATCTGAAATTAATATCTGATGTGCATTAACAGCATTTAGCAGTTTAGTTTAACAATAAATAAATAACTTATTTATTGTTTTTGATAAACAATAAATAAGTAAAACATTTACAGGTAACTAGAGGTAATTAGAAAATGTATGCATGTTTGTTATTGGTTTGATTTTTTACAACATACATTTCCAGAACCAGTTAAAATACAATAAGCTGCAAAAATCAACAGCTGAGCCTCAATAAAAACAAAATTCTTATAGTAGGAGCTTCTAGTGCACTTAAACTTTTTTTGGAGACGATGATGTTTTTGTCCTTTTGTTCGCTCTTCTCTGAAGCCCCACCCTGCTGCTGCTGCTGCTGCTTTGTTCACCCAGCCCCACTTAATATTCACACATACTGTAGGTGGAGTCAGGCTCTTCTGCTCAGACATGCTTCCTATAAATTCAGGCCTTTAGGAGGGACACATGGACAAACACTAACAGACAAACACAGTCTTTCTTTCTTTGTCTTCCTTTTTGATTTTTAAAAGTGTTTTTGACTGCTCTCTGTCTTGCAGTGAATCCATCTGCTGCAAAGGTGATCCCACCCAGACCCCGGAGGAAAATGAAAAGATGGAGGGAGTGTGTAAGAAAGAAATAATGACAGTAAAAAATCCAATAAAAACTGCCACAGAACACATTTTGTTTAAATTTTACCAACAAATTTAGAAAGACAGATGCAAGAAATACATTTGTTGCTTTAGTCATGAATGGACATAAAGACTCAACAGAGTGATTAAGGCAAGGGGCCTTCAATGATCCATTTTAACCACACCAGCTGTGCGCTAGAGGACTACAAAAAAATTGATGCAAAATTCAAATGAAAAATGAAAGTATCCAAATATCTTTCATTGATACCAAATATGATGTAAATAACATATAATTAAAATTCTATACTGTTTTTACACATAAAAAAGCAATTATTATTATTTAGGTATAATCAAATGACGGAAATTTTATGCAAAAAACTTTAAAAGGGATAAAAAAAGACATCACCAACAATAGCTCTTTAGTTTAGGCGACTCATTTGATTTTTCTTTTCTTAATGCACTCTACTTTGAGAATAATACACACACTGTTAATCCAGCTGGGTAAAAGTCATAGTGCCATCTGGCCTCACAAGACATGCATGGTAACTGAAAGAGGTGAGGGGTGAGGGGACAGGCCTCTATCTTCACGTTCACAAACCCCTTTGAGTTAACAGTTGGACAAAAAACCCCCCACCTCTGACATGGTTCAAAGAAGTTCCTCATGAACATCTAGACATACAGTACACCATGTCAGGACTTTACTGAGAACATTGGTTCTATAGAACTCTGTTTGGTTCCCAAAGTGCTGATAAAGCGCTGATAAATGCCACATAAGGAACAGAGGATCACATGAGGTCAGTGGAGGATCCTGAAGATGGAGACGAGATGTTGTTCAGTCTTGCATTCCTCTCATTCTCGCTACAGAATCTTTTTACTTGGAAGCAGCAGAGGAGCCCATATGTTTGGCCTGATAACCAAAATGCTCTGCTCAGATGTTGCAATCTCATGAGACATTCCAGTATCAGGTCAGATTCAAAATCCCCCCCACCCCCACCCCCCACTTCCTGTCACAGAAACATCAACATTAACCTACTGTTAGAGTTTAGGGGTCCTAATTCAGGGTTTTGAAAACCTTTTCTACTGTGTCCACTCACACTCCATATATTTTCACCACTTACCACATCATAAAGCATCCCAGAATGCCGCATGGATGAATAAGTTTGCTCTGGTTCACTAATCATTTTATACTCAAACCTGACTGGACACCCTAGGCTCAAAATGCAGCACATTACCACAACTACTGTGCAATAACGTATTTACACTACGTGACTAATGAGCTTCCAAGCATGCATGCTTGAGTTTTTACCAGCAGAGTGATGAACACAGATAATTTGTTTGTGTACAGATGAGTGAGAATTTGAGCCACTTGAGATCAATGGGTTGCCTCGTAAGAATAAAATAATAGCGTCTTGTTCAGATATTCTCCACAACTAATGTTCACTCAAAGCATCTCACAGCAAGAGATTTCAGTATTGAATTTAAAGTGCACAATAGAGAGAGAGCGAGAGAGCGAGTATGTTGGGAGAAAAAGATGTGCTTGGTAATATGTTTTTTGTTTACAATACATCATGTTAAGCATCACTTATTATGGCCAGAAAAAAGGCACAGATGGTGTCTCTTATTTACATTGTTAAATGCCGTCAGCTCATTTGACTGAGCAAAACCACAGGAAATACAGAGTTATAGTGTTTTACAAGTGACTGCAATTAAACATGTTTTCCAAATGAACCACTTTTGCCTTCTGACTAAAAAAACTCTACCATATGTGAATGAGAGCAGCTGTTTTAGATATTCAGGGATTGTAAGCTACAGGTTATGTGATCAAGAACAATAGGGAAGAACAAAACAAACATAAAGTAGGTTATAAGTGTTGGATGATAATGTTATTAGTATGCAAATTGGGTCTCCAGGTAGAGTTTTTTTTCCATTTAAAAGGAAGCAGTCATGGACCAGAGCTAGTGTTGAAGGTAGGCTATACAAGACCTATGTCTGGAAACTGCTGGTATTTTCAGATATTGATTGCATCAACTGTTTAGATGAGCCCACCTAGAAACCTTGAATCCCCTGTAGTTATCATGCCTGGGCACTTTATGCCCCTGTGAATTTGGCATGCTGTCAAAAAAATTAATGCACTGAATAGGGTAAGTAGCTCACAATGCTATTCGCATTTTTTATTACTCTGCCATTGCATGTGTAGAAGAAAGTCTGCAGCCATTTGTTCTGCAGCAGAGAACTTCATACCTCCACTGAGGTTAATCCAAAAACAGTTAATCGTCAAGTTCATGAAAACTTCTACTCCAGTCTTGGACAAAAGATGTTATGTGTTCTGGCAAATGGTGCTACCAAAGCCCTGTTTTTAGGCTTTCAGTAGCCATAAAGTAAAGAGCTGGTTATAGCTGGTTATAGAACCAGCTATAGAACTGGCACATACTGCAGTATGTGCCAGTTCTATAACCAGATCTAAATTGGCTCAGAGCTATGATATAACCAAAGACATAGTTGGGAGTATATAGTTAGAATTGATGTTTCCTGAGATCCACTCGTCTGTGATGTGTGTATTCAGAGTGAAATTCCTGTTCCTGTTTCCGGGCCAGATACCAAACCTTCCTCTTTATAGTACTGATCTATTGTTGTCCAGGATTAGCCCCAACACTGGGATGTCATCCACAGGCTTGATGGCGGTCTAAAAGTCATTAACAACTTTGTTTGTGTCTCACTAAACAGACTGGAATGTGTAATTCAGGAAGTTCAGTGTCCAATGTTTGCCAGCTTCCAGAAGGCAAACATCTTGGACTGAATAAACAAAACTCCCACATGGTTATTAAAGCAAAAATGTTGTGGTTGTTTTCTTTGAAGCAATATTAACGCACTGAACAAACAGAGATGGGTCAAAACGTGGAAGATAATCAGACATTGTGTTAGTATTGGATGACAATGGAGAGGAAGTTGTTGAAGCTCAACACACCACAATTCCCTGGCATGGCATGAAGGTTAATGTTTAATAGCATGTTGAGGCAACAGTCTGGGTCAGTGACAAGCTGCATATTAATGTGATAGAGGAAAAGTATTGTGCGGTGCATAATACAGAATACTGTGAATTTCTTTGCTAAATATCCCTCTCAAAAATCAGCAATGTACTTCCCAAAGTTAGGAGTAAGACCCCACTTTGGGGTTCAAATCAGAACTTCAAAATATACTAAAGAATGTCAGCTGTTAATAGAGCTATGTGGTCACAATACTCCCATTTAACTCAGTCTCTGGTACTTCTTGTATACTTGAATAGCATATAAAAGAATAATTTGGAGCCACGGCTCTCTAAAAAAGGCTCTGCGATCACCATATATTGGTGATCATAAGGCATGAAAATAAATGTAGCTATTAAATATAATGCATTATGACATAGACAAGTCTTCTTTTTATTTTATCTCTTTCTTTCTTTTCTCAGCTGTATTCGACCAACTCTGAATGATTGCCTTATGTTGTTCTGCTGAGTTTGCAAAGTTATTCAGCCTATCTTCTAAGTACTTCTATTTATCAGAAGCTCCACTGAAAATGGATAAAAGTGATGATAATTTTCCGTGAATTTGTCATGGCATGAACAAATTTTACTGATCTGAATTATTTTTTTTGATAGTGGGTGGAGGGGGGTGAATTTCTTGTGAACTAGTGCTATATAAATAACATTAACTGGACTAAAGTGAACCCATTACGGCAAGAATATCTATGCCCGTAGTTGTATTTCCACACATTGTTTCTTGATACTTCAAACTTTCCCACCATCTTTTATAGTACTTTTTCTACCACTTTAGAAATAGTGAAAGAAGGAATAATAGTCGGCCTAGGACAATTATTAGCAGGATGATCATATTGTACTCCTGTAAGTCTAAATCCTGTGAACAGAAGTCATTTTACCTGAGTCCGAAAACTCATAGACTATTATGCATTTTTTATTTTTTTATTTTTTTATTTCCTTTAACCAGGTAAACCCCGTTGAGATCTAGATCTCATTTTCAAGAGGCACCTGAGCATTTAATGCACAAAAAAACTCCGCAAACTTGTTATTGAATTCTGATTTGCAGCATCTGACAGACAGACTTCTCTCTTAGTCTTCGTCTCAAACAGGATTTCCTCCAGACACAAAGACTACTGCACACTGCCAGGCAGATAAGCTCAGCTCAATGACTTGTCAGTGGGACTTCATTCCTGTCATTCTTACTTACTTGCTTACAAAAGGTGTTGATCGCACTGCAGAGCCATCGAATGAAACACATACAGTAAAACAATCAGCTCAGTAAGCACACATGTACAATGGGTAATTTCCTCCTTACATTGTAACAAAAGTGAGAGGAAAAGCTTCCTTTACACAATGCATTGAAGCTGCAGCTTGGTCGTTAAGCTGCATTTTTGCTTTATGGTGGATTTGAAATATCTTCTTGCAAATCATGTTGCAAGTGGACCAGGTCATTAAGCAGCAAGATATGAAAATTATTTCACCTTCCCGTAGTCAGATGTAAGAACCAGGGACAAGTCATCAGAAGAGCTGACAGTGGAGGGAAGGAGCTGCTCCTTATGTCTCAGCCAGACACGGGCTCCCTGAAACACAAGAAACAACGTAATATACTTAACATATACACACAGCGTCTGACCTTAAAGTTTTAGGGATTTTGCATAAAATTATGTTAAGAATAATACCTTCTGATTGTACTTTTTCTATTCCCACACTTACACAAGACATATCTGACACATCGAAGGGTGTTAAAGGAAAAATTTACTTGGAAAAGGTCTTCAACTTTAGGTCACGTCAGACATTTTACTACAACTTCTAAGCTACGACTTTGATTCATCCAAACTATCGTCAAAAAAGCTTTAAAGTTTAAACCTTTGACTTACGTTTGGTTTAGAAGATATAAACCAACTGTATATCTTCGGTTGGTTTATATTAGTTGCTTTGGGGCTACTAATATAGCCCCAAAGCAGCTATATTGGTATCAACCAATAAAGATGAAATGTATCTCAATTCTTTTCTTTAAGAGCACTTTGAACATTAAACTACACATTTTTGCTAGTGTATTAAAGTAATTCTAGCTAGCATTTACTTTATTGTGAATAAATGAATTAACTGACAAAAATGAACAAAACAAATTAGTTTAATCTAAATACATATTGATTTGTGGTCCCCGTTAATTGTCTTAGAAACAGACAGAGATGAAATCCTGCTTTTAAACTTTTTTCTGCACTCTATCTCATTTTTCAGGTTTTTACCTGAGCTCAACCTTTTCCTACCTATATTTTTCAGATGAAACTTTCCACTGGACAACCAGATTCTCACCATCACAGACTTGATTTGCTTGTTAACCAGTCTGTGCTGGATTTTAATGTTTTATTACTTCTCTCAATTTTCCACCGCAATGTAATATTTTTTCTTTGTTGATGTTTTTATTATGTAAAGAACATTTAATTACCTTTCTGCTGAAATGTGCTATACAAATAAACTGCATGATGATGATGATGATGATCAAGTACAGACTTGAAACAGACTTAAGAGTTCATGTCTAAGGACATTGTCACTTTGGACTTAGCTTGTGTCATTTCACAGAAAAGAAATTGAAAGTGTTGTGTCTAGATGTGGAAAGTTGGTTCAGACACACTGTAAAACTCTTCTTTTTATATGGCCCTATAAATGCCTTAAAAAAAATAAGAGAATAACATTTTGGAAACAAAGAACCAAAAAAAAAAAATCCATATCAAAATGTTTTTTTCCAACTGGTCAAGGAATTGACAGAATGTGAGAGAAAAATCAGCATTCAAAGTCTAAAAACCAAAACTTCCATAAATCCTGAAAATATGTTGCTCAAGTCAGATTTAGAAGATCACCTGAAAGTAAGGCTCTCTGGAGTTAGAGTGAGCTACACCCTCACTCCTTGCAGAATGCAGTATCATTTTATGAGTACAGTTTTAGCTGAACACCTATGTCAGAGTCAGACCGCCCTCACAAAAAGCTTGTCTCTAACCAACCATCAATCATCAGAAGTGCTGCCGATGAGGCAGTCGGGGGAGCGTGGAGCATAAATGAATTGTGTGTCCAACAGAGCATAAAACTGAAAAGATCAATATGCATGGATTCCAGTAGGAAAGCTTAGACGAGGTCACCACTTCCAGACATCAATCCTCATTAACAATTAACAACAGGCTGCCATGGCAGCATATACTCTCATCCATGGAGCATATGAGAGGAACTACCAGGACGGTTCTCCATGATACAATTTAATGCAGAACAATTGCTGTTTGTGGAGTTATTCTGTTACAAAATCCAATAAATGCATTTCCTTAATAGTTCAAGTAAAAGTTTGGTCTTGCATCTTTTTTTGACACTTCAAATTTAGTTCTGCTATTTAGACAAAGCACTGATGTTTTCAAGCAGCCGTCTTCCATCAAGCCTTCTTTTTTTTGTGCTTACATCCGGCTAATGAAGCAGAGCTAAAAGTGGCCATCAGGCCTCAGGGGACAGCAGCCAGTGGGATGAAGAGGGTCCTATAAATTAAGAGGCGGGTGAGGTGGGGGGAAGTGATGGGGGGAAAAGGAAGGGTGTGGGCAGCTGATAATGTCCCGCCTCCTATTGTGTTGAAAAGGAGACAAACACATGTGTAATGGAGGTGCTCCGCAACACGTGGCCTCACATTGACACACAAGTTGAGTTTTTTCATTACACGATTAGTGAGCTCCACATCAGGGGGCGACAGTGCCGACCTGGTACCATCTCACTGTGAAAGGCTGGAACCTTTAAAAGCTGCTTCATGTGAGACAAGCGAGGTGATTAATCGAGCTCCCTGTGAGGATTTGAAGTAAATCTTTTGCTGTTATATAACTGTGGAGAGGAGGAGTTTAAACCAAGCCTTAAACTATTTAACATTCCATCTCGCTCAGGTTCTTTGTGTCAATTATTCTGGTTACAAAGATGACAAAGAGGCAAAAGATGAAAATATGTTGTAACACTGAATATTACAAGACAAGCAGGCAACAACCATGGGCAAGTAGTAACTTGGAAAGCTTTGGGATGGCTCATGGATTTGTGATTTCCCACTCAGCAAACCCAGTGTTGCATCAGTAGAAAATTTCAATCATGCAGACATTTGGGGGGAAAAAAAATGTGGGTTTTACGCAGCTCAGTTGCTGAGACAGACCCAGATGTTCTCCGTTCATCTGGAGTTTGTTTTGCCTGCTACATCTCATAAATACTTTCAAAATTCATTCATGACAGGAACAATTGTTAAGTTTGTTCCTGTCATGAATCAAGTCTCAATTTTTTTGAGAAAATAATTAGGACGAAAGTGCAAATTATTTTACTTTCAGTGCCTTCCAAAGAATCAATATCCTTTGATTTTGCCATATTTTATGCTACAACCTTTATTTTTGTGTTACACAGAAATTAATAATGGTGAAAAGATCTGAAAAGTCAGGTGCGCAAAGTGATGTAGAACCACATTTTATTACACATACAGCTTCAAGACTTTTAGGTTATTTTGCCACCAGATTTGCACAACAAGAGACTGAAAATTTAGCAAACTTTTCTTTGCAAAAGTAGGTCAAAGCATCTGAACAATTTAAACCTTGCCACAGATTTTGAATTGATTGACTGGACCACTCTAACACATCAGTGTACTTTGGCTATATTGTTGTACTATCAACAATGTCATCAACAGAAAAGCTTCAGTATGAGTGTGTGCTCAGGATGATGTGCAGTGTTAGATTTTCACTAAACATTATTGAAAACTTGAGTCTCTTTTGCTGCATTTCAACAGAGATGAAATGTTCAAGTCACATAGCATTGATCCAAACTAAAAACTAATCTTAAATCTCAGTTGAGTCTTAAGTCTTTTGCAGCTTCTAACAAGATATTTAATCAGAATAATTTAAGATAAATTTAAATATTTTCAAGTAACTTAAGTAGCACTTGGGGTTTTTGTCCATCTATCTGTCTTTGTATCTCTGAAAATGTGTGTGTGTGTGTGTAAGGAGTCTGAGAAAGGAGGGTATAAAGTCAAGACAAATTGTCTCAGCAACAGCAACAGATGGTCCAAACAAAACTTCCCCCCGCACTCATCTCTCCATCCTCAGGGGCTCCGTCACTAAGTCGGGACAAAGGCTGCTTCGTCTAACTCCGCGTTCGGAAGTTACCCAGGCGGAAATATCTCAAACAAAGGCCAGCTGGGACACAAAGGGGGCACGGGTATCAGCTCGTGTTTTAAAGTCCCCGAGACTTGAATTACCTGCTGCTGCTGCATGGCCAACCATTCTATAAAAACAGTGAACCAGCAGCTTCTTACATGATAATCCCTGGAAAGTACAGCGCACATTTGATAATGAGGCAATTGCCTCTGGGTTTAATTACAGGGCGTCATTTGACTCCACTCCTGTGTTTCTTCTAACCAGATGTTTTTAGTGGCTGTATTGAAGAAAGCTAAGATGAACTGCTGCCACTTCACTTTCAGCTGAACCTCGTTACAGATTTCTGATGCTGTGTGTCCCCGACCACGTGCAGCAGCAGTGCTGATGCTGACCCAGTGACAACAGTAACTCGGTCTGCCGCAACAGGCCTCGCAGAAATGTCCCATCGTGCTTTCTGACACAGAAACCACTCTGCCTGAAAGACGTGATGCCAAAGCTCAGGGCTTGAGTTTCCACGGCTTGAATGATGACATCCAGCTCAGAGATTTTCTAATGAACGCCACGTAAATATTTAAGGACATACACAGCACAAGGTGCCACTGCTTTTTCTCTCTATTCTTGTGTCTCTCCTTCTCTCTCTGCCTGCCATGGCATGAGTTCAGACAGTATCAGGTGATCAGATGAGCCGCAACAAAGGAAAGCTAATTAACTCAACCTGAGTTGGACATGCTTGAACAATTAGTTATGACAGGCTAATTTCTTGGATCACAGTGTGGATTCAAGGAAGTGATGAATGAGTCCCCTGTTTAGTGAACACCATTCAGCAGCTGTGGGTGCTGCAGGGTGAAGCCTGAGTGCACACAGCTGGTTTCCTGAAAAGTATTTTAATTGTAGTGCTTAGATGCAGAGGATCTGCTTCAAATGTATCTTTTAGGGATATTTGTGCGCTATTTTTTTCCTGATACTGAAGAGAGGAAATGTTACAGTCATGCAGCACTCCTTTCTACTGAATGGGAAAATTCACAGAAGTTCTGGACACGCCTTTTTGAGGTCTAGCTCCATAGCCTTCTGACCCTAAATTACAAATTATTACACATTTAAAAGTGGCCTTAGCTACTTTGTCATTTAAAAGCCCAACTTGAGACAAAAGCTAAAAACAGCTTTAAACTCTCTGTGCAGTGTTTCTCACCTGAAACGCTTGCTGGAGATAGGCACCAGCACCCCTCCCCACCCCACTAATATATGAAAATTTGGCAATTCGATCTAACCATTTGCAAGATGATTTATTTGAAATTCGTTGATTTAATTCTCACATCACCTTCTGACAATGTCAGTGTTGATATTTTATGGGGAAGTAGAATATTTCTAGGACTGGTTATCAAAAGCAAACCAAAAATAAGAAATTATATAGGGATAGAGAATCATTTATAACTTTCAAAAGCCAATCAAAGAGAGTCAGTGTAATATGTGACTATCTTCCTTTTAATAGCAGCTAGCTATATTGCAGAGAGGACACTCACACTGAAAGTCCCAGACAAAACATTCCGCTTGCTTCGTTACAAAGAGAAACATTTAAACCCCATGTCCCTTTACAGACCCTCCATTAGCATGGCTGATTAGGATGTAAGTAGACGAGCCTTCAGTGACCATTCACACCTGCCATTAAAAAGCCTGTCCATTAGACCACAGTTACTCACTTTACATCTTTAAAGATGTTGCCAAGTCACAGAGTGGGCTGCCACCTGGTCAACAAATCATCGGGTCAACTAATGTTTCTGGTGCATCTCATACATACAATCAGTTCAGAGAACAGTTCAAATTTATCTGAGTCACTTTATTGTTGAGTTATTTAAGCTACAAACTCTTTAGAAGCTTAACTGTTTCACCCAAAAGAGCAAGAAAAATTACATTAACAAATCATAGTTTAAACAGATTAACATCACCGCACAGATACTAAAGACTTTAAAATAAACTACCAGCACATTAAAACAGCTCACTTGCATTCACCTTTACCTTACACACTCTCTGCTACATAAAAGTTAACTTAAAGTCCAAACATAGAGAGATTTTGTGTTTTTGTGGGTCACTTTCTACCATGGTGACCTGATTTAAGCAACTCCTAAAAGGATAAAGATAAACTACACAAATAGTAACCTGAACTTGAACCTGATGAGGCTGAGAACCACAAGGACGAAGATTTACAGGACAGTTCTTTTAAATGGTTTGCAAATTTGCAATTAGTTTTACTCCCAATTTTCCAGTTTTTAAAAAAGCAGCTAAGACAGCACACTCACAATTTTTTTCTGAGTTGGAGAGGCATACAGAAAAAGTTTTATTTTTTAATTTTTTTTGCTTTATGTGTATGCTTTAAATTGGAAACAAGAGCAGGGAGAATAATGGAGGGATAGTAAGGGCATCTCCTGAATGATGTGAGAGTGGAACGAGCAGAAATGTGCCAAGTAGCTGGTGAGATTAATTAAGCAGGCTGAATTAGGCTAAGAGGGGAATCTGGGCAAAGGTCCCACTGGATTTAGGATCTCCAGTAGATTGAGAGCTATCTGTTCTACAAAAAGCAAAACCTCATTGGATTTCCTTGACATCACAAAAATACTAGCTCTTCCGTTAACTTCAAATAATTAGGCATCATTCTCAAACGTGCCGATTATACTTTAGATTTTCTCATTTCGTTGTTTCCACCTCCTGAAACAACGAAAAAGTGGCACAGCTAACACTTCTAAGCCAGAGCATCAAAGTGGAGGGGTGGGGGGGATGTCGGTGACAGAGGAGGAACATCAGATGATTAAAGGCAACCTCTAACATCTGTGCAGGGAGGACATATGAATTAATAATAGAGTGAGCAGCTGATCAGAAAATTTGCTAATGGAGTAGGAGGAGTCCCCATGGGGAACAGGGCTTCCCCCCAGTTTGTGTCTGGGAGAAAAATCCTCAATTGTTTCTCATATTGCAGCACAGCTCGAGCCCCCATGCTGAGGAGATTGTAAGCATGTTTAGAGGAGGACTGCCTGAAGGCAGCTGCCGTTCTTATTTAACACTGACACAAACTGATGGGCACAAACTGTTTTTGTTTCGACAGAAGGGCAGAAACCTATTAACAAAAGTGTCACATGCTGGAAGACAATCAAACACATTCAGCAGCATTTTTTTTTCATCTGTATTTAGATTACATTAGATGTCTGTCTCTGCATGTGTGTGGGGGGGTGTGTGTGTGTATGTGACAGTCAGTGAGCAGACCCTCCCTGTCTGCAAAGGGTGAAATGGGTTAAAATGCTCCACCCCCATCATCATCCGACAGAGCTAATCTACTGTGTTGTTAATAAGTCTATTGAAGATCATTTGCATTACAAACCACATCTTTAGGAGCATGACAGAAATAAGTGGAGCACTTGACTCTCTGCCAGACTCCCAACTCGAAGTTCTGTTATCGTTTGTGAACATATACGGATCATAACGTCCGTATAACAGAGAGGTCTGCGGCCAGAAATGATGTGATTATTATATATTTGAGTGGATATTCAGCTAAGCTTCGCGAGTTCACTCTATCTACAGAACCCACCTGGCTGACCCCCCTTCCTGTCTGTCATCTGCACGTCTGACCTCTCCTGGACCCACCTGACTTTTATAGAGGGGTCACACAGCAGGGATCCTGGGGGTATCCCAGGAATGCCGCTCAGCCAGAACTGTCAGGGACTTCGGGTGTGTTAGCTTGATTGTGGGAGACATTTGGGGCACGATCAGTGGGACAGTGGAAGGTGTCAGTGACTCCATATTGGGAAGTTATTCTGTCTATGACATGTCTATGACTAAAGTGGTGCTGTTGTTTATTTTTAAGAATAATGTGCTTTCCAAACTGACTGATTAAACAACTTATCTATTATCAGTTAGCTTATTGAATACATACATATAAATCGCCTTGCAACAATATTTGCATTTGGTCATTTTACAACTACCACCTTCAACGTATTTCTGAGGGATTTCATCTGAAAGACCAACACAGCGTTCGCCATATGTGTGAAGTAGGTGGAAATTTTTCAAATTCCATTACAATAAAATAATTTTGAAGAATCTCATTCACTGTGATTACAGTGACAACTTTAACCGGGTATGTCAGTGAGTTTTCAAAGGCCTGGACATTAACCAGATAAAAAATCTGGTCATTTCATTCCTGCAAAAAAAAAAAAAAAAAGCTCAAGTTTTCTCACATTGGAAGGAGAGCATGGGTGAAATCATTCGTCTCACATTCTTAATTGGTTCTACTTCTGGACTTCGACTGGACCATTGTAACACATGAGCATTCCTTAATCCAAACAGTTCTATTCTATCTGGAAGGTGAACATCATTCTAGTTTCAAGACATTTACAGATGTTTCGTTCCAGGTTTGTCATGTATTTACCTCCACTCATCATCATTCAGCTCTGATGAAGAAACACATTCCAGCAGCATAAAGCTGCCACCACAGCGTTTCACTGGGGAGATTTGTATGTTCTGGCATTGTGAATAAATAGTTCTCTGTAGGATGAAGCATTCAATATCTGTCTCATCTTGTCAGATGTCCTTTTTCAGCTCCTTTTTCACATGCGTGGCAAACATTGGATGTATGTATGGATGGATGTATGTATGGATGGATACACTTAGCTCCTCTTGATTTTATTTATGGGTAGCATGGAAAAGAGGGCTGAATGCAAATGTAAGCCACACATTTAAGTCTGATGATATGACAAACATTGCTCTCATACAACTGCAATTAAAGACTTTCCATCTAATGGGTATATATTAATTATAATATTGATCATTTTGTTTCAAATGCAGAAAAGGCACCAAGCTGGAGGATCAAAAACATGAAAGAGACACTTCAATTGCTCAATGTGTACGGATAAAATGTGCCTTTCAATATGTGTGTGAAACATGTAATTATCACCTGTAATGTTTTCCTAAGCAGAGAATGATTCGTTCTTAATGGATGATGTTGCAGTGAAACGAAAAGGGAAACTTGGAGTGCACAGACAGACGAGATTTTCACTCAGCACTGTGTTAGTGGTTCACTTTAAATTACAATGTAGACTTTAATAATTTAACAAGCTGAAAGGAAACACAAACAAGCTGCCAGTTCATGCATTAGTCCAAGTACCCGGCTACAGACATGGCTCTTTGTTAATTTTTCATGATTAAGAGAAAGCAGAAATAATGAAATGTGAAGTAGTAGAAGTACAACAATATTGTTGCTAAATATTGCACTTCATGTAATAACTACATTTACTCTCATTCTCTGCCCTCTTCTCTTTTCTTTTTATCACCATTATGATGTTTCCATCTATCTACTGCATCATCTCACTCATATATATCTTTATCAAGTCCAGACATCAGGAACCACAAAATGCCAACCACTGGTGAAAATATGTTATTGTCATATGGAGAATTGATACACGTCATTCTGAATGTTAAAAAACGGACTGCAGATTAAACACTGCGGCAGAGGATCCCTCAGTGAGTGATGCTTACTTCAGTCCTAATGAATGTTTGCTTCACCGCTTAGATTTGAAACTGCAGCTTTGGAAGTAATCTCATCATAGGACGCAATGCTTACAAATGTTTTTTCCAACTGAGGCTGTATTTCCATGTAGTTAACCTGCACTCATGGGATAGTGTAAGTTGGAGACACACATGTCCCATCCTATAATAAGCTCCCTATCCGCTGACAGTAATCATAGGAGGTTAAATAAGGAAAGTTAACATCTGGGCAGGAAGCAGTAATCACAGGTCGGCTGTTATTAAGCTGCCTGACGGGACTTCTGAACCAGAGGATTTAAGAGACTGGTTACTGTCGCACAGCTTCTGCGTGTCTGTGCATACCGGACAGCCAATAGGATGACCAGCAACTCTTTTTTTTTTTTTCTGATAGGCAAAGATGTAGGACAAACAATTCCAAACATGAATCACAGAAACACAATGCCTGCATGAAAAATAAATTTAAGAGATTTCATGGTCAAGTATGAAGGGATTGTTGAAAATAATTTTCAAGTGTGAATCTGAGGAAAGAGTAGCTTTGGTTAAATATTAGGCAAACAGTCTCCCTCAGATCAGAGATTGAAAGCTTTGGGAACATGTGTTATGTTACTAAGATGAACTTAAGAGTTTATTCCAATCTCATATAAAGTAAAAAATATACATCTGAATTATTGGAATTTATTTGTTAAAAAACACACAAGAATTTCTACACTGCTGTAATTGAGGGTGCTTAAGTCCAGTCCTTTAGAGCTACCATCCTGCAACTATTAGATTAATCCCTGTTCCAACGCCCCTGAGTGAAATGAATGGCTCGCTATGCTGAATGACAATCAGTGATTTGATTCAGCTGTGTTGGGGAAGTGATGCATCTAAAAGTTGCAGGAGAGTAGCTCTGGACACTACTAGTGTAAACCATCAGTACTGGCCCACATTCCTTGCCAGTTAGGTGGTTAAATGTTGGCTGCTACTCTTGTTCCTTTCTTTAAAAAGAGGAAAATCAAGTTTTGTATGAAAAGCTGTAACTCTATTTGTCAATGGAGACATCCCTGCACGAAAACCTGAAACAGAAGCTTGAATTACCACCTTTGCATGTTAGTGTGTTTAACCAAGGTCTGATCATTAACCATTCATTTGATTTTAGTCTTACGTCTGAAAGTGCAAGATAAAGGCACTGGAGGTGGCGACTGTGGGTAGCGTAGTTATCTTGTGACCGGAAGGTTGTAGGTTTGATTCTCGCTTCCACATTTTGATGTGCCCTTGGGCAAGACATTTAATCCCAAAATGGCTACCAATCTGTGTATCAGTGTATGAATGATACACACATGTGACTCTAGTGTAAAGCGCTTTGAGTGGTCAAAATGATTGGAAAAGTGTTCTATAAGTTCAGTCCATTGTCTATTTAACACCACCTACTTCTCTAAATATCATAATAGTCAGTGTAGCTGGTCACCTAACCCTGAGTAATCAATCAATTATCATAAAACTATCACAACTGTGAATAAAATAAATGTTTATTTCTATATTTTTTGACTAAGTCTCTAGAAATAACCAAACATCAGTAGTTAATGCAATGTCAATGATGGCCAATGCTGACTCCTAAACATTTAAAGCAAAACTTATTTTGTAGGAAAATAAAGTTCTAGCCTTAAAGCTGAAATGTGCCTATAAAAGCTTAACTTTCATCATAAAACTCTGATCCCTCTAACATTTTTTCCAGGTGGATCAGCAGATGTGACTAAGAGAGACTCTACACAGCGACTGTTTGCCCATCATCATGACCCCAGCAGACAGGAAGCCACGCGTCTGCGCTCCGCTATTTGTTACTTCTGAAAACCTGTTGAAAGACAGGCGCATACATTTTCCTCTGATGAGCACAAGCGCAGACGGCTTTGTATGAAGCGCTTAGAAACGTAGCTGATAGAGCTAAAGTCAACAGCTTGGTGTCAGCAGGAGGTTATCATAGCACTGATCTCCCGACATGAAGCTGAGCTCACTGATAGATAGGGGGGAGTTCAGGTTACTGATACAGTTATATCAAATGCAAACTGCTCTGCTGAAATCTATCACAATACTCAACGGTCCATTATAGTTGGAAAGCAGAGTTAAACAAACTCTCATGAGCTACACCAGCTCACCTGATTCAGGGAGGATAATCCATGTTTTCTGGTTCATGGTTAGACAAATATCTGTTGCTAATTAGCCTCTGCGCTGCTGTGACAGATTATCCAAACACTGGACTGAAGCAAAGCTGCAGGATTCCTACTGACGCACACACAAACCACCGCCTTCGTAATAATGTCCTCCACTCTTTAATCCTAAACAATCACTGCTGTAAATTAACCACAGTTTCAACAGCACAGTTTGACAATCCGCTAATTAGGCCCGATAATGCTCACAATAACCGATTCATGAGTAATTGAGAATTAGGAGAGCTGCTTAAAGAAGATTTACAGGAATGCAGGCCTCATTTTTTTTAACCTCTCTTTCCTTCCTTCACCACATCCGAACTTTACTTCCTGACAGTTTTCCTCACTTCAAGGGCCATCTGGATGGAAGTCAAGATTATTTGTATAGTATAATTCATACAAAAGGTAATCCAAAGTGCTTTATAGCAAATCACATTAAAAAACAAGAGAATAAAAGTACAATTTAAACACCACATGATTAGAAAGAAACCATGATTTAAATTTAGCAAAAATGATTGGTTAAATGATGGTAACGTCCTTATAAAAACAGGGAGCCAATACACTTACTGCTGTAATATAATCTATTTAACTGGTATTGGTCAGGACTCTGACAACAATACTGACCTGTCAATTTGTGTTAAAATATAGGTTTACTGTATGCTTTGTGGTGTTTACTCTTACTGAGGCAGTCCAAGTTCTGATATTTAACAATAAATTCTTTGGAATCATCACTAAAAGAAATAACATTATACATCAGCAGTTTATGTATAAGCTTAGATATATTTAAAATTGTAATTTAGAAATCAAATAAAAGTGACCCACAAATAGAGCTTTGAGGAACCCCATTTGTGATCTTTCTTTACCCCCAATTTATAATTACTACATGAGACAATGTAGCATCAAAAATAAATTATTTTCATTTAAAACTGTCACCCCTGCAGCCTCAGTGCTGTAATGTGGTTGAAAATGTGTCTGGAAAGAACCGAAGAGAGTGTTTTTCTTAATCAAGACGTAATACATTTGTCGATTATCTTCCTTTGCAACAGCTTTTGCGATAAAAATCCTCAAAAGTTGGGCGCAGCAACCTCTGACTCTCTGCTCTTTAAAGTAGGAGATGAATGATGTGACAACCGAACAGAAAGGCCGTCGACATTGCAGGAGGAAAATAGCCTAGAGAATCCAAACAGGTTTCTCACAATGTCCATGTCATGACAGAACTTTTTTACCAAGCTGGTAGATCCATTGCTCCGACTAAATGGAGCCAGACACAAACAGCTCATCGCGTTCCTAGGGATGCTTTAAGTGTGTGAGCCTATATCTGTGTAGAAGGGTGAAGGTGTGAAACCTAAAGCCTTGCCACTACAGCAATACGACGATGGGATGACATGAAGCCTTGACCTGGAATTTGCAGGGTCAGGGTTGGGAATTTGGGATTCTCTCTGTCAGAGTATATATAAGAGGAAGGAATTTGCAATGTAATGTAAGGAAGGAGTTAACGGGTGTGGTGAACTCCTCGTGTGGCTCTACAGAGTGCAGCTGCTGCCGCTGCTATAGTGGAATCGTCGACCACATTTACAAAATAGCTGAAATTCTACTTCATCAGCTGGATGTTTCACTGAGGATTTTAATATCTGAGGGGACATCTCATCTGTAAAGGGTTAAAAGTGACAGTAAAGGAGCTTTAATGAAATCTAATGAAGTCAGATATATACTGTATGTTGCTACCAGGTCCAGCAGCTGGTGGGCTTTAAAGTGGAGTCACATTCACTCAGCGGATGGATTGGGCGTGGAGTCACGGCGCTGAGGTTTTTATGGTGGCGTGTCCGTTCCTGAGAGCCTCCGCTGATGGACAGGATGGGCGTTCAGGATGAGATCTTAGCGTGCACGCCCTCGTAGTCGCCACTCCTCTTGACAGGTTGCCATGATTGCTGCCCTGTAACTATCTTCCCAGG
The DNA here is from genome assembly GCA_903067065.1 of Brachyrhaphis terrabensis. Classification (NCBI taxonomy): domain Eukaryota; kingdom Metazoa; phylum Chordata; class Actinopteri; order Cyprinodontiformes; family Poeciliidae; genus Brachyrhaphis; species Brachyrhaphis terrabensis. Next base: position 64,252 of record CAEGAG010095140.1, read on the forward strand.
CACAAATATCATCATACAAGGCACAATTCAGGCGTGCGAGGTGTCCTCGGGGCACTTTTTGTGTAAAATTATTCACAATTCTGTAGCACTGGACAATTTAGTAATAGTAAGCATAAGTGGACAGAGTACACCAAAACCTGTACTCAAGCAAGAGTAGCGGTACTTCAACATAAATTTACTCAAGTAAAAGTAAAAAGTAGGGCCAGGGAAAATTAGTCAGGGTCCATGGCAACTCTGGAGGAGCTGCAGAAGATGCAAGAAACATGTGAAAGAAGGTGCTCTGATTTGAACTTTTTGTCCAGCATACAGAGTTTTATGCATGGCATAAAAGTAACTCTAGACGTCACCCTGAACATGCCCTCCCCACAGTGAAACATGGTGGTGGCAGAATCATACTCTGTGGTTGTTTTTCTTCAGTAAGGAATCTGTTCAGAGCTGATAAGAAAGATGAACTGAGCTAAATCCAAGGGTGTCTTGAAAGAGAACATGTTAGATGATATGAAAGACTGTGGCAGAAGCTCCCTGTGGCAGCACACTAACCCTGAGCATTCAGCCACAGCCTCAGTGAAGTGGTTCAGATTGAAGTATATTCACGCCAGAACGAACAAGTCAAAGTCCAGATCAAATTCTATTCATAATTTGAGGCAGTAATTGAAAAAAAAAAAAATTCAAAAGCTTTCTCCATCCAATCTTACTGAGTTTGGAGAGTTTTACCAAAGAAAGCAGGTATAAATTCTGTCAGTGAAACACTGTTAGAGATAAACCTCAAAAAACTTGCAGTCCTGAATGCGACAAAAAGACGTTCTACAAACTATTTATGCAATTTAAGTAAAACAAACCTCTAAAGAAATCCTGACGCCAAACTACAATAGAAGATTTTCAAATGAGTTAAAACAAAATGAAACAATGAAACGAATATATTACAACTTATTTCCTTTTCAGATATCTAGAGCCCCATTAATGAATTGTGCTAAGGGTTTATCTTGTTGCACTTAGTTTCACAGGGTTGAACTTAAGCTCTCTTCTTGCATCCAGAACTCCTGCTTAATTAAATCCAAACTGTTACTCTGCAGAATTTCAGAAACTGGCTTTCTTCCATGACACCAAAGGTCACTTAAAGAACCAGGGCAGTTCAGTCGATTTATATCTAACACAGTTTTTGTGTTTTGTTACGGGGTACAATCATAAATACTCCGTAACAAAATAAAGTCAAAAATTTCTATTAAGTTTAAACACCCAGGAAATGACCAAATACCATTATATTTTCTTTTAATTGAATTTAACTGAAATTTAATTTTGGAAAAACAGTAAAAAAAAAAATAAAAAAAAAAGGAAACCAAATGTGGTTTTCAAGCTTTAAAATTTATAGGATAACTTCTGGGATATGGGGTAACTTAGTTGTTATCCCATAATTTTACATTTTATATTGTTTTTTTATAAAATAAAAATCATAAAAAAATGTAATCAAAACCAAATAAAATCAGTTTGTTGTTAGTCTGTAGCTGGATTATTGTTTTAAAGTAAATATTGTTGCAACATCTTTGCAATAGATGACAAGCATGGACCATTGTGGATCTACATTTATTACATCAGACATGGCATCATGTAAATACAGATTTTTCAACACTTAGAAATTTGCAGAGATGCAAATATAAATAAATAAATAAATAAATAAATAAACAGAAATAGACAAGCAGTTTGGTTGAAATGAAATTCGAAAAAGTCCACAAGATAGGTAAATTACAGATGATCCTAAATATTAATCTTCTCCTGTTTAGGATATCACTCTGATAAAGTCAGATTATGCAGCATAATCCAGCTCAGCATTATCTGAGGCAGCTGAATCCAAATTGTCTTTTCATCTGAACATATTAGCAAGTAAAAAGAAAACCCTGTTTGAAAGTCACTTCACTTTACATAAAGAGATCAGTTGATGACTTTTCACATTTTGTCCATTTAGAACCGTGAACTTCAGTGTATTTAATTAAGATTTTGTGTAATTTAATCTCAGTATAAATCCAGATGTTCTGTGAAGGCCTCAGAGCTATGATAAAGAACATTTGTGGGAAATCAGCTGTAGGAAGACCAACAAACACAGCAGAGGAGTAAAAAGGTTAGTTTATTAAAGAAGAGCCTCAGCTTTAACATCTTACAGAGCACAGTTCAATCTACTTCTTGAAAATTCAGTGTACGATACAACTACAAACTTAACTTGGAATGGCTTTCCACCTTAGCTGACAGGTTGGATAATCAACCAAAGGGCCCAGCACTAAATCTGGAGGTGCAGCAGGTGGGAACATTTTCTAAAAGAACAACTGTTCCACAAATCATGTCCTTGTAGAAGAATGGCAGGTGAAAAGCTATGCTGAAATAAAGCCATAAGAAGTAGCACACCAAGCATGTGGACATGTGAGCTTTTGCTCCAAAGACTCACTGAGTCAGTAGGCCCTGTTTATGTTCAAGTTGAGACTGAATACAAATGCATGCCACACTTTTTGGATTTTTATTTGTATTATTTATCTTCCTCTATGCCCTACTTTGTGTTGGTCCAACAGCACAAATCTCAGTAAAATACTATAAAGTTTGTGGTTGTAAAGTGACAAAATGAGGAAAATTACAAGGAGTGGGAATAGTTTTAGTTGGCACTGTGCATGAAAAAACAGTTTTCAAACATAAATTGTAAATAAGCAATCCTGACTCTGAAAATATGACAAAAAAAAAACAAAAAACTTCCTAAGTTAGTAAAACTGCAAGAAGAACCTCTAGTGAGCTTTAGGGCAAAATGTGGAATAATCTTTTTGGTGCAAGAAGCATGATCTATGAGTCTTCTGTTGAGTCAAACTCAGCACATCACAGAGGGGCGAGGCTGGTGCCGCCAACAGGAGGTACAAGAAGTGAACACTGCACCAACACACAGTCTCTCTGTCAGAGTCTGTGCCCTCCTCTGAGTCACAGGGGGATGATAATTCAGACCTGCAGCCATAATTTCCCTTCAACCCTGAGGTGTTTGGGCTGAATGCCTCATGACACATCCAGCCAGCATGGAGCATGGTCAGCTTTTACAGGTAGGTATATATATATATATATATATA
>CAEGAG010095150.1:0-13964 GCA_903067065.1 Brachyrhaphis terrabensis
CAACCGACCCACCAAACACCAACCGACCCACCAAACACCAACCGACCCACAAGAACACCAACCGACCCACCAAACACTAAACACCAACCGACCCACCAAACACCAACCGACCCACCAAACACCAACCGACCCACCAAACACCAACCGACCCACCTAAACACCAACCGACCCACCTAAACACCAACCGACCCACCAAACACCAACCGACCCACCTAAACACCAACCGACCCACCAAACACCAACCGACCCACCAAACACCAACCGACCCACCAAACACCAACCGACCCACCTAAACACCAACCGACCCACCTAAACACCAACCGACCCACCTAAACACCAACCGACCCACCAAACACCAACCGACCCGCCAAACACCAACCGACCCACAAGAACACCAACCGACCCACCAAACACCAACCGACCCACCAAACACCAACCGACCCACAAGAACACCAACCGACCCACCAAACACCAACCGACAGTTCCAGACATGCGTTAAATAGATGTTTTCTATTTAACTCTCTGGCAGCTGTGAAGTTCGGCCGCATGTCGAAGAAGCAGCGGGACAGTTTGTACGCTGAGGTCCAGAAGCACCGGCTCCAGCAGCAACAGCAGGCGCCCAGCCGGACCTCCCCCAGCGTCGGCAGCCCCAGCCCGGACGAGGCCGAGTCGCCGTCCCCTCCGTACACGGTGTGCTCCGGGGGCCTCACGGACCCGGCAGACGACCCGGCCTGCTGCACGGACTGGACCTCACCGGATGGAGGATCTCTGACCTCCAAGGTCTGCAGCTGTATCTCCCGCATTTGATTTGATTAGCAACCATTTCTGCATCGGTTATGTTGCTGTAAACAGGCGGAGTCGGGAGCAGGAGACGCAAGATGTGGAGGTTTCTACCTGGACATCCAGCCGTCTCCGGACCAGTCCGGACTCGACATCAACGGAATCAAACCGGAGCCGCTGTACGACTACGGACACGGCGACGACTACTTCCCTTACTGTTCCTTCAGCAACGGAGACGCTTCTCCAACCCTGACCTTGGCCGAACACGGTGAGTCCACCGAACATGGTTAGTCCATCCTGCATCACCTCAGAGAAACTAAACGGTTGTTACGTCCTGAGAATCTTTGACCAGAACCAAAGAGGATCAGGATAAAACGAGACGCTGGACAGAAGCAGCAGACATGAGCTTCGTGTTTAGGCTGTCCGGGTTCTGCAGGAGTTTCAGGTTGGAGCCACTGATCCAAACTGGAGCAGAACCAGAACATCCAGAACATGAGTCCATTCTGGGAGAACTGCTGGACACTGTTGCTAGGGAAACGGATGGTTGGGTCTCCCTCATGGAACCGTTACCAGGATAAACAAAAGAGGATGGATGTAAAACGTTTTTCTGCAGCTGTAGGGAATCAAACATGGAGTGAATCTGCTTCAGCAGCAGCAGATGAAGAAGAAGAATGAGGAAGGATTGAGAAACCACAGAGGAAGAAAGAGGTTGGAGGTGCTGACTGCGGGTCGTTCGGCTCAGAATGGCTGCAGGTCAGAGGCTCATTAAAACCTCAGTGTGGTGATTAGTTATCGACTCGTTTGGGGAAATCAGCTTGATTTTATTTTCCCTGGAGATTTTCTGAACGATAAACTCACCAAACAGGAAGTGCATCATCATCTGACTGAAGCTTGGACTCTTCCTCTGTTTTATTATATTAACTAAAAACAACAACTGACTGCTGGTTCAGCTTTATTCTCATCTAATTAACTGCATAAACATAAGTTTTCCCTCTAATTTCCATTCATAAATATTTATTTGGTAAAAAGGCTAAAATAATGCTGACAGGAAAAATGGAGGTTTATTATAAATGATGTCATATTTTTATTTTTCAGGCAGATTTTTAATATTTTTGGGTGTTTGTTGAAGTTTCTTCTTTGGACTCTCGTTGCATTTTTACTAATTTTCTAATTTATTTCTTAATTTCAGCTCATCAGAGCAAGATAAATGATTTTAAAAGTTTAATAACTGACCTGAAACAATTAATCAGATTAATCTTGATTAATCGCTATCTGAAATAATCGTCAACTAATTTAGTAATTGATTAGTCATTAACTGGAGTATACGGACTCTAAAACATGCTAATAAAAGTGAACTCTGGTGCGGTTTGAATGCAAATGTGAAAATCAAGTTGACTGGAAACCATTCCAAAAATCAGGAAGTGGACTACAGCGCAGGGCATTCTGGGTAAATACAACCAGAACAAATGTGTTAGCTTAGCACTAGTGGGAAAAATAGGAGACCAGAAATCCAACAGCTGCCAAAATCTGACGCCTCCATTTTGTTTCCATCTGGTGAAGAAGAAAGTTGCTCTCAGTGTCTTCAGAGGTTTTTGTGTTGTTTTCTTCAGTGGTTCTTGGTGCAGCGCCCCCACAGGCCAGGAGGGGAACAGGTTGGTTTGACTCAGAGCAGAGAGAAAGAACCACAGCAGCTGATGGAGCAGATGATGAAGTTTTGGTTTCTAATGAAACTGTGTTTATCCTGACTGACCCGACTTCTGCCGCTCATGTTGTAACGCCTTAAATTTTTTTTTATTATTCTTTGCATGATGGATGGACTCTAGGCAACTAGAATTTTTACAAAAAATGTTTTGGTGAAAAAGCATATTTTGCAAACAATTATATGTCTGTGAAAATCTGTTCATATCAAAACATCCTGAAGATCTGCACTGCAAAACCCCCAAAATCTCACCAAGTATTTTGTCTACTTTCTAGTGCAGATATCTTAGTACATTAACAAAACTAACTTATAAATAATTTTTCAGCAAGGTATAGAAGATTGTTTTACGTCAATAATTCCTTCACATTGATGAAAATTACTAGTTCCACTGGCAAATTATTTCACTTGTAAAATGGGAAAATTGTTTTAAGTGAAATAATCTCAGTGAAACTAATTCTCGGTCTGAAAAGTTACTTATAAGTTAATTTCATCTTATTTGAAGATTTTGTACTTTTGCAGTGTCATTCCATAATATGTCTTTGCTAAGTTGTTTAGCCTTTAGTTTCCTCTGAAAATGTTCCTGATCTGGACTGAAAACGAGGGGAAAATAACTCAGAGAAACAGATTCTGTCGTCTTTTAGCTGAATAATTTGTTTGTTTTGCTTCAGATCACTTGGCTCAAATCATCTGCAAGTCTCACCTGGAGACGTGTCAGTACCTGAGGGAGGAGCTGCAGGAAATGAGCTGGCAGAGTTTCCTGCAGGAAGAGGTGGAGAAATATCAGAACAAGGTCCGTTCGCTCCATCCAGACCCGACGAAATGTTGTGTAGCTTCTTGATAATGTTCTGACTTCCATGGTATGGAGCTCTGCTAGTGCCAAAAATATGTTTTGATGGTTTAATTTTTTTCAGTAAAAATATTTTTTTACACTTGATTGGAGTCAAGTATAATATTTTCTCAGTGTTTTATTATAATTGGATCAAAAACAAGCATTTTTAGACATGCAAAAATAAATGTATTAATGATCTGCACTAAGTAAGTAAGTCCTGCGTTTTTAGTAAGTAAAAACAGAGGACACCCCCAGTTTTTGTAGATGATGTAGAGGTATTTCTTTTTACTTCTATAAAGTTGCTAATGTTTCCTGCAGCTGCGTCAATCTTTGCGCTGGTAATGTGAATCTATGGCTTCCAAAAGTTTTCAGCCTTACTTACGGTATTCCTGAAAGGTTTAAGGTTTATGTACTGTATAATGTAAAGAATTTCTCAAGGTCTTGCATTGTTTCCACTTCAACTTTCAGCCTAAATTGAAGGACAAAATTCTAATGATTTTATGTTCTCTCCTAATTTTCTCTGAAACTAAAGCAGATGCTGTGATAATAACTTCTGATGGAGTTTTGATACCAAGATTATTGAAATGGCATGAAATAGGATTGGGGTCACTGGAACAAAAACAAAAATAAATTCTGACTTTAATCAGAATTGGATTTTGTTGGTTATTTTGAACACATAAAACCTTGTGGGTCTTATGAGGCTGGTCTTAAATCAGCTCCCATTTCAGCCCATTTTTACTGTTGCTGCGTGTCTTTTCTGAAACGTCTTCCTGTTGTTCCTCATTCAGCCACAGGAGGCGATGTGGCAGCTTTGTGCGGTGAAGATCACAGACGCCGTCCAGTACGTGGTGGAGTTCGCCAAGCGCATCGACGGCTTCATGGATCTCTGCCAGAACGACCAGATCGTGCTGCTGAAAGCCGGTGAGAAAACCATCAGATACTTTCAATCATTTTGTTCTTTATTCCAATTTAAACTGTTGCAACTTTGCATGTGAATCAGTCAGACTGAGGTTTTATAAATCTGCTCCCTGTTGTTGGACTGAACTCTTTATTTTTTCCTGGCAGGATCTTTAGAGGTCATCTTCGTACGAATGTGTCGGGTTTTTGACTCTCAGAACAACACCGTCTACTTCGATGGGAAATTTGCAAGTCCTGACGTTTTCAAATCATTAGGTGAGTAACTGATGTTTATTTAAAAAATGTAAAAATTATTCTTCTTTTAAATGTTTTCCTAATATCTCTGGGTTGAAAATTGCAGATTTAGACATTTGGATGTCCATTTACCGTATTGTTTATCATTTATTGTGATAAATTTCTTATTGTAATAATTCAGATTTGTTACTGTCACGCTGTTTAAAACCTTCCTAAACTGTCTGTGTTGTTTTGATTGTTAGTTTTTACAGTTTTTCCACTGTTTGTTCAATGAAAGTACCAATAAATATTAATTAATTTGAAAATATGATTTAAATGGAGTTAGTATGTGCAGTTTAATGATACAAATCACATTTATTTTTCTGACTAAAGAAGTGTGTTACAAATGGATACACTGCAAAAATGCTAAATCTTACCAAATATTTTTGGTCTAGTTGTAATATAGTTTTGTTCAAATGAACGAAGATATTTGCACTGGAAACTAGACAGAAATACTTGGTAAGATTTTGTGTTTTTGCAGTGAATGTTTCTCAATAAGTATTTCTTATCACTTTCATCGTTATCACAATAACACAAAATATCGTGTTGAAACTTTAAGTAATTAAGCCCAAGCTGGAGTTACATTTTAAATCTTAGTGAGTTTATTAGAGTGAATTCTTTGTGTTTTCCTGTCAGGCTGCGATGATTTGATCTCGTCGGTGTTTGACTTCGCTCAGAGCATGTGTTCGCTGCAGCTGACTGAAGAAGAGATCGCCCTCTTCTCCGCGTTCGTTCTGCTCTCTGCAGGTACGTCCTCCCTCCGCTCACGCCAACCGTTCTGTTTTTTAGTGTTTATCTGTGTGTGTGCTCGTTGCAGACCGGTCCTGGCTGCGGGAGAAGCTGCAGGTGGAGAAGCTGCAGCGGAAAACCGAGTTGGCCCTGCAGCACGTCCTGCAGAAATACCGCAGAGACGACGGAGTTCTGGAGAAGGTATGACGGAGAGCTAAACGTGCCAACAATCAGGTTTTAAAACATCGCATTTAAAGAAATCTCTTTCTGCATTTAAAAGAAATTTGAAAATCATTATTGTGAAGCGATATGTTGTTAAATAAGCTGATATCTTCTGTGTTTTTAAAAACAATATGTCTAAGTTTTCTGAGTTGAAGAAGATATTTTAGGTTTATTCTTCTTCCTGCTGCTTTTCATTCATAATTTCTTCCAGTTGAACTCTTCATATTTATTATTGAGTGAATGAAATAAATAATAAACTGAAAATATTTCAAAGAAAGAAAAAAATCCAGCATGCTAAATGAAACTGAGGTTATGCTGCCTCCTAGTGGAAAATATCAGAAGTGCAACCAATTAAACTTTCATTATTAATCATTATTATGATTTGTCTGTTAGTTTAGGTTAGGTGAGGTTATACTTTATTAATCCCATAGGGAAATTGAGGTTAGTCTGTTTCATTAGAATAAATATAAAATGAAACTCCAGTTAAAATAAAACATGATACAAAGACAATCAGTGCAACATTCTCTACACTTTGTGTTTGTTTTCTAAAAGATTAAGATTTTTTTTTTCTTTTGCATGAAAATAATCCAATATATATACAGAGAGAGTTTGCTTCAGTTCATCCATTTTGACTGACTGGATTTTGCTGCACTGCAAAAACACAAAAGTATTTTTCTCCAGTTTCACTTTAAATGAGACAAAACTAAATTTGAGGTAACTTTTCATCTAACACAGGAGCAATAAGGTCAATAATTCCATAATATTGATGAAAAATACAAGTTCCACTCACAGATTATTTCATTTATTACGACATTTTTCACGTTTCCCACCAATATTAAGGAATTATTGACGTGATCACACATGACCAAATATGCAAATACAAATTCTTTGTACTTTAATGTAGAATTTTTATTATATGAACATGGAGGTTGCAAGGTTGATTATATCAATATGTAGGCAGGAATATCCATTAACTGTTACTGTATTTTATTTATAAATATGCATTTACTGGTTAGAAATACCCAACCTGCAACAAAATAATATGAGAATAAAATGGGATTAAAATCAAAATATTATGACTTTATATTATCACTTCAGTCTGATGAAGAGTTGGGCAGTAACTAATTACATTTACTAATTACATTTACCTGAGTAACTTTTTGAAAATGTACTTTTAGGAGTATTTTTATTGCATTTTACTTTTTACTCAACTTGAGTAAAATTTCAGGATTTTCTACCCACTAAATGAAAAACATTCAGTGGGTAGAAAATCCACCAGATTCAGACACCTGATCTGTTTTTTATTAAAGTTTCATACATTTTTATTGATAGAAACTGATATGGAAACATTTCTTTTGCCTGATCATTTGATCAGTTACTCAGTACTTGAGTAGACTCTTCAGTAACTCTCAGAATTTTTACTTTTGAGTAATTTAGTTCTTGAATGGACTTTTTACTCTTACTTGAGTAGAACTTTTGGCCGCTCCGCTCCAGGTTGGTCCAAACACGCTTCATGGTCTCATTATTTCAGTAAAGACTTTGTTTTCTGTTTTGTTTTGCGTTTCCTGCTCAGCTGCGGTGCAAGGCGTCGGCGCTGCGCGCTCTCTGCGGCCTCCACTCGGAGAAGCTCGCGGCGTTCAGAACCGTCTACCCGGACGCGGTCCGAACGCTCTTCCCTCCGCTCTACAAGGAGCTGTTTGCTGCCGACCTGGACGGGACTCTGCACTGAACGCCAGAACCGATCCGGTCACAGCAGGACTAATCCTGAGGAATCTGATTTTATGGTTGCACCACCGCACTGATCCGGGAGCAGCAGCACCCTGGAGGTTCTGGTGCTGGAAACATGTGGACTACTGCAGGACTCACACCCAGCTGACTGAGCAATACACGTCTGAGCTACTGATTCATCCTGAAACTTGAGGCTTTTATACAGAAAAACCAGTTTCTTGTACAGATTGTTAAGCGGTTTTAGTTTCTTTTTCACTCCGATCCACATTGAAGTTCAGCTGGAGGAGCTTCATTTGAAATCACTTTTGATGCAAATCCAGGCAAAATAAATCCCAGAAACGACACTAAGCTCATTTATTTACCTGATGGATATCTTATAAAACTTACTGAACATGTTTGGCTTTGATATTCAGTTTCCTCGACTCAAAACTGTAAAGTTACACGGCCAAAAATTTATTAACAGCAATATTTAGCCAAGAGAGAAAAACAGGAGTTCATTTTTTAAAGGTATATTTTCTCCATTTTATTCACTAGTTTCTAAATGTCACAATTGAACTAAATATTTACTTCAGAGATAGTTATATAGTTAGTTTGCTATCTAAAAAGCTTAAACGTCGCTGAGTGTTTAGCTAGCTCTGAGCTAACTGTCTCTAGTTAGCTACTTAAAAATCATGCTAAAGTTGGCTAAATATTTAACTACCAAGCTAAATAGGGCTAAATATTTAGTTGGCAAGCAAAGTAGCTAACTAGAGATTTAGCTCAGAACTAGCTAAATATTTACTATCCTAGTTAAATATTTAGCTCAAAACCACATATTTTGTTAGCAAGCTACGTATTTAGCTCAGAGCTAGCTCAATAATAAATGTACAATTATTAATCCCACATTGGGGAAATTCACTTGTTACAACAGCACAAAATATACCCCATAAAATATCTAATATAGATCTGAGCTAAATATTTAAACTAAGTAGCTAACGCGGGACTGCTAACTGTTTAAATCACAGCTACGTACATATTTAGCTACCAAGCTAAATATTTTGTTTGAAGTTAATTTAGCTCGCAAAGAAATACTTGGCCTAATTAAATATTTAGTTTGAAACTGTGACATTACATAGAAATATATAAATGAGTGAAAAACATGATGATTGATTGTTAGCAGCTGAAAATGTCCAAAACAGCTTCCGTAGATCAGCAGCCATGTTGTTCAAAGACGCAGCTGCAAGAGTGAAGAACACATTTTTCCTCCACTTTATCTAAATGTTTTCCAGACATTCAAAATGTTTAGCAGTTAAATAAATAGGTTTTGTGTTGCAAATCTTTTAATGTAAAACAGCAAATTAATCTGAAAAACTAGGAATTTACTAATATTTTTAATGTTTTTGATCATTTGGCATTATGAATTTTCATACAAAACTCCTCTTAAAAAGTGTTTAAATATTTCCAGATGAGGTTAAAGTTCACGCAACCTTTCAGTTATGATGCAAAAGCTGCAATGATTCTAAAGCAATAAACATTAAAATCCAACCTGGATTGTTTAAAAGACCAAAATATTGTCCAGTTCTAAATAATCTTCATGTGAAGGATTAAATGTGTACTTTTATAGATTTGTAATAGTTTTTCATCCATCCCAGCTGTTCCAGCACAGAGCAGATCCAGAGTTTTATTTTGGTAATTTAATAAACTGCATTTCTGAGTAAATATTTATCTAAATATTGATGTCCAAACTAATCCAGGTTGAAGGTTAAATCCTCACAAATGCTCAGATTTTAGTCAAAATAAACTCAAGCAAATATGTTCTTACATTTTCCACAAACATTCAGGTGAATAAATTATGATGTCATGTTTTATTTCAGTAATCAAAGAGTTTATTTCATTTTGATGATTCTGACAATTGATTAAAAATTTCAAATATTACACCTAACACAGTTTTCAAGGATTTCTCTGTTGAATGTAACTACAAATTATTAGCAGAAAATTATTTTCTTCTCTAAATGCTTGTGCACTAAAAGTAAATGTTGTTTTAGAAATCTTGAAATCAAGCAAATTGTTTTTATATTTACTGCCAGTCTGCAGATAGCAGCAGCAAACCCGCAGCACCCCCTGCTGGAACTGAAGAGCAACATCAGTTTTTCCTCCTCATTTTATTATTTTTCAGTTTAATTTGTAAATCATTCTTTCATTTAGTTTTTCTGTTGGATCAAAAACATGCAGCATCTCTCCACTCAGGTCAATAGTTTTACTAGCAATATATGAAAAATAATCAATAAGCTGTAAGAAAGAAAAATATTTTATAATCAGTAAACCTGTGAAATATTCAATAAATTAATATTTCAAAGTTTTTGGATGCATGAACTATTTAAACCTAAATTAGGATTAAAACATGACAGTCCAGATTCTTCTTCGTTGGTAGTTAAGGAACGTCTCAAACAGGATTTTAAATTTGAATACTTCTGAAAATAAAAAAGTATATGTAAATTAATTTGCACTTTCTCTAAAACTACATACATACGTCCACAGCACGAGTCACTTTGTTCCATTATGATTTTCATTTGTATGTAAAACAATCCAAATTAACACTGAACTTTGAAACTTTAAACAAGTAAAGATTCAAAACTTGCATAATTCCACCAAACTTTTACTTTTAGAAAAATATTTAATTTCAGTAAAATCATTGATTTGATTTTCCTTTAAGGATTAGACTCTCTGAGAATTTAAGAGAATTTAAGACATTGAGTTTTTGGTGTAAATTTACATGTCTTTTTTATTTCTATCTATAATGGCCCAAATACACCGTTGTTTATTTTTTAAGTAATCAGATTCTGTTTTCATTGCTGATCCTAAAAGATTTTACAAACTGGATGTTTTTCTTTTGATACGGCAAATAGATTCAAAATGATTTATGAATCCCTTTCTTGCAAAAGAAAAAAAATAACTACTTGCAGCTATGCACTAAACTATTTTTAAAACATCACAATATAACTTTCAAAACCTGTATTACTTAATAGGTTATACCAATATATGTTCAACATATTCTTCAAAAGTTATATTGTTATATTTATAAACTTAAACCAAGTTTTAAACTTTTGAAACTCAGAAATTGACAGGGTTTTTAATAGAAAATTCAAATTTTTTTCTAGCAAATTTTAACTTTTCAAACTCAGAAATTTTGAGTTTTTTTGGCAAAAATTAACTTTTTATTTCTCTGTCTACAGTGGCCCAAATACACCACTGTAAATGTTTGCTATAAACGCAAATTAATGGAATAAAAGACTCACAAAATAAATTTGACACATCTAATTGTTTGTTAGCATAACCAGCTAATCAGCTAACTGATGCATTTATCCAGACGAGGTGAAAACGAGTTGATGAAACTCAAACTGAACTTCGGAACCAGGAAGAACAGAAAATAATGTGACTTTAAATGCAGCACGATTGGTGATATATGATGAGAACAGGAAACTCAAAGGCTAAATTCATAACAGCTTTGAAAAATGTTGGTCGGTTCAACATTAAGATGGCAGAAATTTGGCCTAACCAACATGAAAGCAAATATTTATGCTGCCTTATATCAAAGCTGGTGGTGGCAGTATAGTGCTGTGGGGATATGTTCTTGACACATCTTTAGGTGCTTTAATATCAGCTGATATTATTTAACTCCCTTCCTATGTGAGAAATCCAAACTTACGCGTCACAGAGCTCAAATCCTCTCAAACTGGATTCTTCAACATGGTTGAACTGGTTTTTAGCAGGTAGCATTCAGGTAGCATCTGTCCAGTTCAGGTTCCAGTTTGTGTTTTTAAGTAAATCCAGTTGGTGTTTGATAGAGTTGGTTTTCATAACAGTGGGAGTTAACAACAATCCAGATATTTGAAGGTAATATTTGCAGTTTGATGTTCTAAAAATAAAACATAAATTAATTAGATATGGTCCCATTCGAGCTTTGATAAGATTCTATTGATCGGTAATTGCAGTGATCGGTAATTGCCGAGACAATGGCCACGTTTCCCAGCTCTGACTCTGGCCAACAAAATAAATATAAAATTGCCTTGCAAATAATTCCTGACACTTGGAATACACAACCCAACAAATGATGCATTCCAAATAGTTCATTATGATATTAATATTGTACAAAGTGACAATAACTCCCTGATGAACGGCGCCGCCGAAATCCTGAGTGGATTTTTCTGCTTGTTTTATTTGTTAATGGAGCTGCTGCACCCACTGGGTGACATTTCTTAAAATGCACTTACATTTATTTTTGATTGACTTCTGCTTTTAATGACTGAGAGCTTACAGGAGGAATCATAAATCAATTTTTCTTCTTTATTGGATCTGTGAGGCTACATAATTAAAGTTATCAACATTTTCTTAGCTGCATTTCTCCACAATGTCTCACTAAGTTCCACACTTTGGGACAAAGGTGTCCAAAAAACTTTCTTCTACTTTCTCAACAATAAACTAAGCATGCAATACTTTAACTAAGATATACAGTAGTCAGATTTGTTGTTAGAAAGGCATAAATTAAATTATTCTAGATGAAAGTTTTAAAAAAGTTCTGCAAGTTCAGCTTATTAAAAGTCAATTTGCAGTTTAGTCAATCAGTAAAATCAGGGTTTGTTTTTTTAATGCTTGCTATGATCAGCCAACTTTATTAAATTGATTAAAAGTCACTGATCCCTGCAAGAAAATGGAAAAAGTGTAATTATTCAGAGAAATAAATTGTGATGTTTCCAATAATTTCTACTGTAGGAAGATTTTCCTTTGTGATAATTTTGTCCTGATTAAAAATTTAAAGTCTCCATTTACTGGGGGCTCAATTTGTACAATTCCTGAACTGAAGTTGGAGGGCCGCAAATGATCAGCCCTGCGGCCACAAATGGCCCCCGAACCACACCTTGGACACCCCTGGTCCAGACAAAGGACCGTCTTTGTTAGCATTTTGTCTTTCTGATCATTCAGGTTGGGTTTTACTGCCAGATGTGAACGTTTGTGTTAAAACTTTCCACAAATTAAAGCATCAGATTTTCCTAAAACAGAACAAATGTTTCAAGTTTACGTCGTCGTTTGATTTGATCGTGTTTAACGGCTGCAGATTGTTCCATTTCCTCAAACTTTTCACTTTTTCTTTTTACTAATTAATCCGATCATTTTGAAAAAGTTCAGATAGTTTGGAAATGAAAAGTCAACTGTGTTTCAAATGTTTTTCTTAAAAATAATGACATTTTAACCATGACTGAAAGTCAAACATCTGAATTTGCCACTTGTTGTTTTCTATGAACAAACTCAAAGATTTTATCTGCTCATTTTTACTAATCATAATTTATTATGTTTTGTTTATAAGGACAGTTTTTGTGGTTTACTGAAACTGCAAACTCATCTTTTGTTATCAGGGTATTAATTTAACTACATCACATTGTATGTTTTATTACTATCTAAGGCAATAAAGGAAAAAACAACTGATTTCTGTTTATTTGTCCTTTAGCATAAAGAAAAGCTTCGTTCACTGAGATCTGAACAGAAAATAAGTTTATATTTGTCATATTTTAGCAGGTTTGTTGTGAATCCAACTGGATTTTATTAGAAATAGTCACTGAGTTTCTGCATCATTGTAGTTCCTCCCTGTAGTTCCGGTTCCGGCCAGTAGATGGCGCTGCAGCGCAGCGGTGCTCACTGAATCGTGCAGCAGAGGAGTTTGGGTAAAATGTGCAGAGCACAAACTGCTTGGCTGGTTTGTGTTTGTCAGGATTATGTTATTTTGTCCCCAGTTGGTAAAATGACTGGAGGGAGAATCAAGATGCTTGTTTTGATTTAATATTTAAAGCTTTTGCTTCAGAAAACAGAGAAAAGCTGAGAGAAAAACGGTTCAGTTTTACTGACGGTAGTTTTACTCAAACGCTACAAACATAAAAAAGCTAAAAGCTAAAAGCTAAAAGCTTCATTCAGGAACAAAAGCAACAAACAATAAAATTAAAAAAATAAAACATTCGGGTTATTTCAGCAAACAGCTTTAAATGATGTTATGTGGTTGCTATGGAAACAGAGAAGACAACCTGAAATATTCAACCCCCACCATCCATCCATCCATCCATCCATCCAACCGTCCATCCATCCAACCGTTCATCCATCCAACCGTTCATCCATCCAACCGTTCATCCATCCAACCGTTCATCCATCCATCCATCCATCCATCCAACTGTTCATCCATCCATCCATCCAACCGTTCATCCGTTTATCCATCCAACCGTTCATCCATCCATCCATCCATCCATCCATCCATCCATCCAACCGTTCATCCATCCATCCATCCAGCTGTTCATCCATCCATCCATCCATCCATCCATCCAACTGTTCATCCATCCATCCATTCATCCATCCATCCATCCATCCAACTGTTCATCCATCCATCCATCCATCCATTCATCCATCCATCCAACTGTTCATCCATCCATCCATCCAGCTGTTCATCCATCCATCCAGCTGTTCATCCATCCATCCATCCATCCATCCAGCTGTTCATCCATCCATCCGTTCATCCATCCATCCATCCATCCAACTGTTCATCCATCCAACCGTTCATCCATCCAACCCTTCATCCATCCATCCATCCATCCAACCGTTCATCCATCCAACCCTTCATCCATCCATCCATCCATCCATCCAACCGTTCATCCATCCATCCAACCGTTCATCCATCCATCCATCCAACCCTTCATCCATCCATCCATCCATCCATCCATCCATCCATCCATCCATCCATCCATCCATCCATCCATCCATCCATCCATC
>CAEGAG010095170.1:0-34579 GCA_903067065.1 Brachyrhaphis terrabensis
AGATAGATAGATAGATAGATAGATAGATAGATAGATAGATAGATAGATAGATAGATAGATAGATAGATAGATAGATATTTTTCTGTGACCTGGTGTTTGAGGTTTTCACATTCATTTATTTGCGGTTCACAAAAAATAATAATAAAAAATATCACCAGATGTATTTATTTTTTATGCTTTTTAACGCATAATTTGGCATTGTTGTTCTTATTAGAATAAATAAGTTATCCGAGCTAGACCTGCTTATAATGGAAGCTTAATATGACTCTTTCCAATTCTTGCGCATTTACCGTGGGTGCATTGGCAGTGCAGGGCTGCAGAGCCGCAAGAAGCGACTAATCTGTAATGTAAACACGCGGGATCTCCCCACGTCTCCAAGTCACTATTATATTTAAAAGCTCCCATTAAACCAAACCATCCTCAAGTTGTTTACAACTGAGGGTGGGCTGAGGTGAGTGTGGTTAGTCCACCACTCCAATGTCCAGCTAATAGTTTTAATTTGACCGAGCTGAGAGTGATGGAGGGTCTGTCCTCCCTCATTCTGAATCCATCTCAAGATGTTCTTCGTTATTTACTGGACATTAATCTATTGTTTTCATTAGTGTAAAAAGCTATTGGTGATCTAATAAACCTGTTGTTAGCTATTGATTATTCCAAGAAAGAGTGTTTTTTTTTAAGCCTTTATCGTACGAGACCAAAAAGGACTTTTTCTCCGAGCTTTCAAATTATTAGGTTTAGTTCACGATAAATTCACGTAAAAATAATGATGCAAACATTTCGTTAGAGCATAAAACTTTTGAAATGTAAAGAAATAACATAACTCCACGTTTTACTTTTTTTTGGATGATCATTTTTACATGAATAAAAACCACTATATTTTAAATGTCAGTTAAATATTCTAAAAAGGAGCCATAAAACAGTTTAAATAAATAATTCCAGTTAAATATTTTAAGGTTGAAAACTGAATTTTGAACCTGTGAGAACATATCACATTTATTTAAACTATTTATTCATTTCAAGTGCACAAATACAGGAGAGATAATATGTGTTAATAACTTCTTTCAGTTTATTCCATAAGACAAAAATTACTTACACTTTTTTCATATCTAACAGCATTGTCAGCTAAATTTATATTTATAAATGCTAGGATAATTTTTGTTTTAGTATAAAATATTAAACAGAAAGTCATCGTCCGTAGTGCATGTATATTTTCAAATAAAAACAGACAATAGTAAAATCTAAGCAGATCTGTTTAAGGTGAAATAATAAATGAGGTCCACATTTGCAGAAATGAGATTTTAGACACTGGGGGGAGCTGCTTGTTCAATCACAGCCTTCAAACACTCGTTAATGCTTTTACATAATGTTGCTGGAACATTTTCTGTGCCACAAGAAGACCTTGTTCACTAATTTATTCATAATTAATATTTGTACTCTCATGCAACTTAAACCGATCAAACTTAATTAATCAAAACACAGAATTTATATTTATTTGACGTTAATAGTGTTCAAAATGTGCAACAAGTGTAAAAATATATGACTGCTGCAGGCCTTCCTGTACTGTCCAAAGTCTTAATTAAAGTGAGTAGGCATATCATTAGACATAAACCAGATAAGAGAGACAAACAGTTGTTGTTTGACATTTTGAATTTGCTTTAGTTTAAGTGAAAACTGTCTTCACTGAACCTCTGAGAGAGTTCATGGTCGCATAGATGTGATGTGCTCAGGGTCACATAAACGGGACAATCATGTTTTGAATTGACTTTAGACGTAGCCCTTTCTTCATTTCTCTCTTCTCTCTGTGGAAATGATGGCAGAGTGCCATACAGAAGTCTGTGTACAATGGCCCAGGTCCCATTAAATCTGCGAAAGTTCCTTCCTGAGGTAAACATTGCCAGAAATAGTAATCCTGGCCCGAACTGGATGGGGGTCTTACAGGAGGGGAGCAATAATTCTCAGTGTAATAATGGGAATTGCTTCATTCTGCCCAGCTGCGTGGGTCGCAAACAGTCCGAGGTCCTCATTCAGTTTTTTTTTTTCTTCTTCTCCTTCTGATAAGGCTTCCTGAAAAACACGGAGGGAGCAATTAGGCGACAACAATAGAGGCTTTAAACTTCGGGTAGTGCACAGTTGCACGCCTTTGTTTTCATCCACAATGAGCATGTGACTCATAAAAGCTTCAACATTGTGTTTTCATGGTGTTTGTTTATTCTCTGATTAGCTTCATGGCAGAGTATGAACGCAAGGCTGTCAAGTCAATTAGGCAAGGATGTTGCTCCGTTTCAAAACGCCGTGACCTCTTATGGAAAATGATCATCTGAACTTCTGCTTTTTCTTTGATAAACTTTCGTGTTTAGAAGGCGTGGTGAAATCTGAATAGCATTAAAAGTAAAAACAGAGCCAGGCAAATGCACAAAATCAAGCCCAAATAGTCACATGTCCGGCTCAAAGATTAAAACATAAGGACAAAGTATTGGCATGTGCAGTGTTTAATTGATTATCATTTATATTAGATAGCATTTCTCTATAGTTTCTACTTCATAACTATAATATTTATATTATCTGCAGGGAGCTGCAAGCCCCAGTTTCCATGAAGGAACACAACATTATGATCTGATGGAAGAGAATACACCTGTTTACATTATATTTTAATTTCAGAAAGAAATAAATCTCGTGTTTTTTGTCTTAAGAGTTTATTTTTTAATATATTTTTAAATCAACATTTTAGAAATAGAAGGTTTTTATAAGTAGATGGTGCAAACTCCAGCTCAAACGTGCAAAAACTGTTGCTGTTTATTCTGAGTTATCCCTAAAACACAGCAATTCACTGTGAAAGGATCAAAACAGAGTTAATGTAAGAAGTGATAAAAAAAACTTCCCTGTTGGATTTAAAACTGTGTGAGCCACGGCGACCTGCAGCTTTGTGAAGGGGAAAAAACGAATGCGTTAACTAACACAGCTTTTCCTGAGTGTCTCGTTTCCCATCAGTCATTCTGCTCTGCCGAGGTTAGACTTGGAGGAGAGACATGATGATGATGAACACCTTCCAGGATGAGTCTAGCAGAAATATTTCAGCGTTTTTACGGATCATCTGTAAATCAAGCGTGTCGTTTTTATTGTATAAAATTTTCAGTTTTATGGATTCAGAAATGATATCGTAATACGAGAAAAGAAGAAAAAGTGAGGCCTCACTTGCATGTGAAGGATTTTGTTTTTATATTACAATGACATTAAAAAGTACTGAACCGTGTCACATTTTGGATTTCGTAAACAAGAACCTCCATATATTTTATTTGAGTTTTCAATGACAAACCAACATAAAGTAGAGCGTAAGTGTGAAACAAAAGTTAAAGTTTAAATTATTTCCAAAACTGTGAAAATTTGATACCCACCATAAAAACCAGAGCAACCAAAAGCCTTCAGAAGTCACCTGGTAAACAGAGTCCACTTAAATGTAATTTAATCGCATTATAAATCCTGCTGATGTGTGAAGGTCTCAAAGGTTTGTTAAAAAGTTTAAAGCAAGATTACTTTACAAAGCAGTGTCTCAAGATTTGGACATCTCAGAGTGCTGCTCAGTCCATCATTTGAGAATAAATAAATACCATATCTGCAAATCTATCAAGACAGGCCAGGAGGTGATTAATCATATCCTGTAATAAGCGATACAAAGATCCAGAGCTCAGATGTGAAAATGTGTTGACTGAACTACTAGTGTCGCAATAAATACAACTGCCTTTTATGCAAAAGGGTCAATAGGAAAATCAATGTTAAAACAAAGCAATAAAAAGTAATGTTTTCATTTTTTCATCGGATAGTAAAACAAACTTGAGATGGGATGAGACCAAAGTGTAACTTTTTGGACTAAATCTAAATATGTTGTGGAATACGGCTCATTATCCTGAGCAAACAATTAAACTTGATGGTGGCAGCATCCAGGTATGAGGAAACTTTTCCTCAGCAGGAACATGGCAGCTTGTCAATGTCAAAGAAGATGGATGGAGCTAAATACGGGAAAGTCCCAGAAGAAAACCTGTCAGGTAAAAAACTTTAAACATGGGAGGGAGGCTCACCTTCCTCGAAGGTACTGATTCAGAACATTTAAATGTTTGCCTCACTTGTTAGGATAAAAAATGCTAAGTGCACTTAACATTATGTCCATGTAAAATACAGTGAACCTTGTAGCTTCAAGGTGATGGAATTAGGAAACTTTCAAGTGAGATTAAATCTTTTGCAAGACACTCTTGACAGACATTGCTTAATTTTCTTTTCCTCCAATGATCTAAGTATCTTCTTACTAAACCATTTCTGCAAACGCACGTCAGATACCTGCAACCTTCTCTTCTCTCCTCACTGCGTGGGGATAAACGCTGATCCGACGTCTGTTTTCTCAAGTGCTTCCCACTGAAAAAGCTCATCAGCACCTGAAATAACTCGCTGCGCACCGCCACATCCTCTTCCCTGGATTGTTTTGACTGCTGGACGGAGGGCAAACGTTAAATGTCATTTTTCTAATTTTAACCCGGAAAAGTGTCACTCGAAAACACCATGATAGCGGGCAGTCAGGGTCATCGGCGCTTCCGCCCGCGTGAATCGGGACTGAATGAGTGCGCGGAGGGCCTTCAGAAGCTATTGTTTTCAACACATGCGAGAGAAACATGCGATCGGAGTTTGGAGCTGCAGGAGGAGGAAGAGGGGGAGCAAACAGAGAAGATCAGACTGTGGAAGAGTGGAAGAAGGGTCGGTTTTGACTGAGCGTAAAACGCGTGGAGAGAAGGTGAACCTGCGCGTTTAAAAATGAGAATCAAGCAGCCGAAAAGGCCATAAAATCCTCCGACTTCTAAAATCTCGTTGGCCAGGAGCCAAGCGACGTGAATCTTGAGAGGGGCCTTGCGGATGAAGTATCGCCTCTGAAGTTAATTGTGTTTTGCGCGTAGGAGGGGGAATAGATTTCCTCTGTTTATTATGAGCATGGGGACGGATTTGCGTCACCGTGCAACTTGCAGGTTGAGATAAAGTTGCACAAATATTGAACAAGGGAAGTTCTAACAGTCATTATAAAGTTTCCCTCCTCCTCGTCTCCGGAAGAAATAAGGATTTCTGCTGTGTCCTAAAATACTAAAACGGCTTCTATTTTAGGGGCATATCTAACAGGCGTATCCGCTCATTTAACACGAATCAGAGCCCATCAAAAACAGGATGAGACGGAGCTAATAGAGACTCTCCTGGGCGTAGCTTCATGAGAATGCGCTGTTGATCGTTTATTACCTGACCTATTTATAGAGACTTGCAGAAGTATTTATACCGCCTAAACATTTTTTTTCCCCCACATTTTGTTAAATTAAGACCATACAACAATGTATTTTAGTGTGATGTCTGTATGTCATCGACAAAACTGACGCGGAAGGAAAAAGAGATATTGTTTTCACCTCGTTTTACAAATAAGCGTCTGAGTCAGTGACGACCTTTCACTGTAGTAACACCTGCAACACTTTCAGCTTCAGCTTTGCACACCTGTAGATTGACATTTTTGCCCATTCTGCTTTATAAAAAATGGAAAAAAAAAAAAAAAAAACTTAAGCTCAGTCAGACTGGAAGGAGAAAATCTGCTGCGCAATTTTCATACTCTGCCAAATATCCACTGATCTGGACTTTGATTGGACCATTATAAGACATGTAAATTCTCTGATGTATAACATATTGTACCTCTGACCTCATGATGAGTTGTCCTGCTGAAAGGTCCAGGATCAAGTTGTGTGAAGCCTTAACAGTTTGTTTTCTTTAAGGCTTGCTCTGTAATTAGCTTAATTAATCACTAGCCCTGACCAGCTTCTATGTCCCTGTTAAAAATGAAACAAAACTCTTTCCACAGAATAATGCCACCGTTCCACCGTGTTTCACAATTGCTTCTTTTTTTTTTTTTGTATTTTACTTTTATGTTTGTGGTAAATGTTTCTCTCCAAAAGACAGTTTTAGCTCTTACACTGGGCTTTATTTGTTATTGTATCAACTTTCCAGATCACTCAGGTCTTCTGGTTTCGGTCTGTTTTTCATCCCCAGAACCAGAACCAAACACAGAGAAGCAGCATTCAGCATTTCAAACAGCTGAAACACTGACATCCAGGCTAAAAACCCAACTATGTAGAGATGACTTCGATTTGTAGTAACTGGATCATTGATCAACATATTGGTGATTCTGATTATGGCATTTGAGGAAATGTAATATTTATTATTTGACTCACAGTTGATGACTGTATGATGTTTGTAAAACAATTTGAATGTGACTTATTCAGGGGTGTAAGAGTAAACACAGTTGAACAAAGGTGCCCACCACACTTTTCAGATTTATATTTGTACAACATTTTTAGAACAAAAGCATCATTTTTCTCACTTTTGTGTTGGTCTATTGCTTTATAAGTTCCCAATAAGGTTTGATGCTGTAAAGTGACAAAATCTAAAAAAGTTTGAAGTGTAAAAATAGTGTTCTGGGCTGAATGTCATGCTATGTTTCTTGGTATTTTTGTGTTATAAAACTGACCTCACAGTGCTTTCTTCAACTCAGTTTACACGAAGAATCCAAATGAACGCGAACCTTCGGCTGTAATGACTGCTTTAGTGCGTTATGTGGGTGAAGAGTGGGCTCTCTTTAAGTGATCAATCCATCATCTCAGGATCAAAATTGCTCCCTGCTCATGTGTGCGCAAGAGAAATAGAGAGGATAAAGAGAGAGAGATCGTCTTAGTTTGCAACAACAAACGATATGAGTAAAGGCAACGCAGCTATTGGCTCAGAGAGCGACCAATCAGCGTCAGCGGAGGAATTTCAGAGTGGAACTTCGGGGTTGGAGTTTCAGACCAGTGAGAGCGTTTTTGGCACAACCAGGACGTGCATCTGTCCTCCTGAAGCGTTATCCGTGCTTATCGTTTTACATGTCTGTCTTTTTATAACATAATTTAAGAAACAATACGAGTCGTTAGAAGCTCCGGGATGTACACCGCCGGGCTCAACCCGTTTTACGCATCCAATTTCAGCCTCTGGTCGGCATACTGCGCCGGAGGCTTCGCTGTGGATACCATCAAG
Source organism: Brachyrhaphis terrabensis (assembly GCA_903067065.1). Taxonomy (NCBI): domain Eukaryota; kingdom Metazoa; phylum Chordata; class Actinopteri; order Cyprinodontiformes; family Poeciliidae; genus Brachyrhaphis; species Brachyrhaphis terrabensis. The sequence goes on from CAEGAG010095170.1 coordinate 7,081, forward strand.
AAGCCGTCGTTTTGCATCGCAGACATTTTGCAAGCAGGAGATGCGGACAACATCCCCGGATCGTCCGCCCTCATGGTGCACATGGGACACCACCATCACCACCATCAACAGCAGCAGCAGCGCGCTCAGCAGGCGCACTCCGGCGGCTCTCCGCTGCGTCCTGCTCCCGTCGCGCCGGAGCCTTCATCGATGTTCGGAGCCAGAGTCAGCCCGGCGTCTCCGTACCACAGACACGGACTGCAGCTCACCACCGTCTCTAGGACTCCGTTCAACTCCCAGCAGGCACCCCCGCCTTCAAGTAAAGACCTCAAATTCGGAATCGATAGGATTTTATCCACAGACTTTGATCCAAAATGCAAAGAAAAGTCTTCTCTAAGAGGTGAGCGGTAACTTGATTGTAATAAAACATTTGCAGAGAAGCATCCAGTCCTAATAGCCACATTTTAAGTTATTATCCCCAAGAAATATTTACTTATGAACTCATCAAGCACAGGGATAGGCAGTTTAGAAAATGAAAGCAGCAAACCAGAAGCAACTCTATGTTTTGCGTTTAAGAGAGCAAGTTAGCACAAACTCAGGAGCCCCTTAACAAGAGGTCACACAGGTCATGATCATCAGTAAGAATCCGCATTTCTACACAGACCTATTTCAAAAGTCTCCCTAAAAATTTCTCCCTCCTGTACTTGTGTCCAAACTGACTGAAGCCCATCATCTCTCATTTTGTAACAGATCTCACCTCCATCGTTAGCTCGAACCATCAGTCAGGCCTCCACATCCCTATTCAACCTCCAGGCAGCCCCTACTTCTCCTCCATAGACCCCGGGATGAGCGACGCGGCCTCCATGATGGGCTCACTAGGCAGCGGCAGCGGCAGACACGCAGGCCAGCATCAGTTTCAGGACACCTTCCCAGGTAGACACCACCTGTAGAGTAGAGCATCACAGAGAACATTACATTTCCTTGTGTGTTTTCAACCTTGAAACCCCTCGGGCGGTGCTTTAACCCCATGTCCTCCCTTGTTGTCTGTTGTCCAGGTCCCTACGCAGTGCTCACAAAAGACACAATGCCTCAGACGTACAAGAGGAAAAGGTCATGGTCGAGGGCCGTGTTTTCGAACCTGCAGAGGAAAGGCCTGGAGAAGAGATTTGAAATACAGAAGTATGTCACCAAGCCTGACAGAAAACAGCTGGCAGCCATGCTGGGGCTCACAGACGCTCAGGTAAGACCCAGGTTAAAGTGCACAAAGCTGATTGAAACACATTTTTGGCACAAATCCATCACACAAAAATTGCTCAGAGAGAATCATTCATTTAAATGTGCGCTAATTAAATCAGCCAGAGAGCCTTTTAATCTGCTTGGATCGAGGATCAGTATGAAGTCAGATTTTGTCAGTATATATTAAAGCGAAATTAATCATTTTCATTCTATAAGCACATTACCGAACAACATTCACAGTGACGCAGTTTTTGAATTTAAGAAAAATCAGATAAATGCTTTAAGATGTAAATGGAGATGATAATAATATTCCTCAATTTTCTCTTCAATTTTGATTTAACCTTTATTGGCACATTTTTCTCTTTTATATTTTAGACTTTGTGGGAGGGGGGGATCATAGTCTGATCAGATTTCCAACAAAATTGGAACTAGGTATCAGCCAAGAAAAGCTGGATGGGTGCGTATCTAATTATCAGGAACAGAAGTGCAGTGAGCTTAGGAGCTTCTGTGTTATTTTCTTTTATTTAAAGAGGAAAGACAAGCTCTTGTAGCAATTGCATCAGATCAAAATGAAAAATAAAATAGTAAATTGTGTCCAATTTACTGCCTGAATCAGATCTGGATTGTTGCTGTATTAATTACACAGGGATGTTTCATTTTCCTCTTTTGCAGAGCAAATCTGCTACCGACACTATAGGGCATCCACATCCACTGTGTTATTTATCAAAGGTGCCATGACAGGCAAACTGGCAAATTTTTAACCACCAAATATGAAATACAAAATAAATAGCAGCTTCATATTTAAAAATATATATGTATATTTGCACTGCTTTCCCTTCCTCCATTGTACCAAAAAAGAGTTCTTGCAATTTAACGGGAAACAAATTATGAAACACAAAAACTTCTGCTGAATAATAGTGAGTTAAAAAAATAACTTCTTCATTATTCACATTAAATGCAAGCAATGTCTTACAGCCACACGCTTCGCTTCATGTGCACATTTTACTTGTCCAAGTGTCTAAAAGCTGCAGCCTTGGCCTTTAACTGGACATCTGCATGCATGGCGTCAGTGAGGTGTGAGTTGACTGGTTGAAAAAGGCCATCATATCTTTAGCAGTATCTCACTGCCGGTTTTGTTTACAGCTCATCAGTTAACATGGAAATATCAGACAATTAATTAAACAGTGTGTAAAGATAAAGATCATTATTATTGTGAGACATTTTAATTTAATGCAATTGTTTCTGAACTGCTACTGAAGTACAAAGATGTGCAAAGTTTCTGCACTGAATATGGAATATGGTTTTCATTTTTTTTTTCTATATTTTCACCCAGCTCAAAAAATATATGGTAATTGTATTTAACTGCAATATTCATATTCCATTTAACTGTGTTGCTCTGTTTGAGTACATATCTGTTAATTTAAAAGATATGTTTTGGACTAAGTTTGGCCCGGCCTACATACATTTGATGGAAGAAAACTTGGCTCAGTGGAATCTGTTAATTGTTCTTTTATTTTTAAACAACAAATATTTCAATATTTCCCCCAAATTGTTAGAAAACATAAGAAAAAAAAATTAAACCGACACGTGCTTAATGTTCCCAGGTAAAAGTGTGGTTCCAGAACAGGCGCATGAAGTGGAGACACTCCAAGGAGGCCCAGGCTCAGAAGGACAAGGAGAAAGACGAGAAGCCGGAGAAAGGAGCCTCAGAGGCGGGGGGACTGGAGCCGAAGGAGCCGACAGAGTCCGAGTGCGAGAGCGAGGCTCGGAGCGACAGCGAGTCGGACGAAGCCGAGGAGGAGGAGAGCGGAGACGGACATTTGGACATTTCTGAGCTCAATAACAACAACAAGACCAGCGTGATCATGAGCGGGAGCGCGCAGGCGGCCACCGCGGACTCCTGCCCCACGCCCACGGACACCGCAACGGCGTCGCAGGTGTTGATATGAAGAAAAAAAAAAAAAAAAAAAAAAAAACAGGCCACGAACAATGAAGGAGCGTATGTTAGCCTATTTTTTTGTCTGAGAGCCTCGGTGACATTAAAGACCCGCGGACTGTTTAGCGTCTGCATCCGGAAACAGGTCAGTTCACTTCCAGCGAGCAGCAGCAGGAGCTCAGAGACCGATTCATTCTTGCACACTATTTTAGCCCAGCAGGCAGAAGGAGCTTGGTGGAAAAAGTGTGAAGTTTATTAGATTTTGCTGTTTTGTCTAATAATTATTTCTCCTCGCTTTAATAATGAAACCGGACATAATTTAAACTTATTTTTGGCCTATAATTACTGTCTTGAATAGAGCTGCAGAGTTGAGGATGACGATGATGATGATGATGATGATGACGATGATGATGCGGTTGCGGATTTTATTGTTGTTGCAGGAACCACTCGACTTATGTTGTAAATTAAATCTTTGGACAACTGCAGTATTATTACATATTTGTTTGTTTTGATACCTAGATGTGCTATTTTGTTAAAAGTAATTTGCACTGAAAAATGTAAATAAAATGTTTTTACCTGGGAAAATCTATTATTATTATTATTATTATTATTATTATTATTATTATTATTATTATTATTATTATTATTATTATTTTACTCAGTGCAGTATTTTTAGTTATTTATGTATTTGCGAGTCTACCAGTGCTGGCAAACGTACTAATAATACTAAAAATACCCTTTGCACTCCAGTTAAGAAGACAAATTATTAAAATCGTAAATAAAGGAGATGAAGAGGGCAAAAGATGACTATTAATATTATTATTAATGTACAAGGGCTCTGGGGGTTGTTTAATCCAAACAAATAGCCATAGAAAAAGTCCTATTATTAGTCTAATTGTTAATTTTGACGCATAAATACACTTTAGGGATGAACTCTGTGCACTTGGAGCCTGCACCAAGGAAGGATCCAATTTATAGCCTGTATACATTTACTGGCTCCAGATAGCAGCTAACACCCGGGTGACTATTCTTCACGCATTTAAAAATACAATCCGCCGCTTCTCCGTTTATGGTGTTGCTAATATTCTTCCTCCGCAATGCGCTTTCGTTGCGGAGCTTTAATCTTCCTGCAGCTTCATAATGTGCAGAACGACAAGAAGGGAAGCAGTAGCACGAAGGATGACTGGTGGTGAAATACACTTTCTCAATCCGCCTTGTCATGCTCATCAATGGCGACAGAATTACAAGGAATCCGCTTTTATTGCAGCAAGAGGTGGAGGCCCGCACATGCGCAGCGTGTGTGCGTGTTGAAGGATGCTTAATGACATGATATCATGACACCCTCCCTCGCATTACAAGACTATTAAACCTATCAGGTCTGTAGGCGTCTTTGCATTTTAGAAGATGGATACAAATCTTAAATAAAGCCCCTACACATTATGGAGTTTGGAAATGATAATTGCTGCAGGCTTTATTTTGAATAAAAATGTGAGAGCTCATAAAAAAATTATCCTAAAGAAGCCAGCTGCAGCTGAGCACAAAAGAAAAGATTGTGTAAGATGACAGGTTGAGTTAAGCCGATGTTAAGTCATATATTTTAGAGCTTTTGTAAAAAAATATATATATATTTTTAAAAATGTCTGCATAAGTCTATGTGAGACCACTGAGCCGCACTAAGAGGTTTGTTGATGGAAACTGAAGTTTGCTGAAGCCTTTGTGGAGTGTACAAAATGTTTGGCTACTTGACAAAGAGCCTTAAAAAGAACATCTTCACTGCATAGTTGCCAAAAAGTAAAAAATAAAGAAAAATCAAACGTATTCCAGTGACAGCCTGCAGCCAAAAATGTAATAAATCAATAAAAAGCTCCCACCTCCTCAATGAGGTTTTGTCAAGTGTTTCAGAATGTAAACTCACTTTTAATGGCCCTAGAAATAAATGTTTATTATTTGGCTTGTTTATTTCCAAGGGGTTTCTATCCTTTCCTCCTTTAACTTTCAAAGCATTCTCTTTTTATTCCCCAAAGCAGTTAGACGAAAAGTATGCATAGAACCTAAAATAAAACCACGTTGTCCAACAACGCCTACATGAAGACATGATCTGAGTGAGAGTGACGCGGCCAAACGCTGGACCTCCATAAACAGCTTTCTTATGGCTATTTATCTTTGTTTGGCTCAGAAAATTACTTTGAAATCTGCTTTCTGCTGCCCGTGTGATAAACCCAAAGCATCATTCAACCACTATTAGACACCAGCACCCATTTACATGGGGATTTTTTCCAACTTTAACTTTTAAAACAATTTCACATCGTTTAGATGGAAGGTTCACTCTGGTTATTAATAATAAACCAAATCGTCAAATATTTGTATGAGAATAGATCAATGTTTTGATTGCAATAACTTTTGGCTACATAAATATTGTTTTCCCACAAACTATACAGCTTTACCTATTTGCATTGAGGCGTATTCTAGAGTGTAAACATGCTGTGGAAAAACGTTTAAAACTAACAACTAGACTGCCAGTCTTAAGGTCTTTAATACATCATTATTTTTTCAACAATCAGAGGAAGATTAATTCTCATCAAAATTAACATAAAAACAACTATTTAATTTTTGTCCATCCATATAATGTAGCAGTATAAAAATATCTGAGCTATAAAGTGAGCGATTTATTTATTTCATGAAGGTTAAATATGAATAAGTGCTACTAAATACTGTATTTCTTATATAAAGACACATCTAATGTTTACACACTGAACTGGGTACAGATATAAGGACATGCCAAGGTTTTAAAAGGTTTCACAACCACAACAATTTTCAATAATACTAACTATGTGGTTTAAAATCATTTTAATGAAATTCTAGAGGAAGCAACCAAAGTATTTCCGACTGTATGAAGTATCCCCTACCTTCTGCTGCTCCCTGCTTGTCAGGTTTTCTGCTCCTTTAGGCATTTAAAAGTCTCTCTAAAATTGTTTGTTACTACAGGCTGGCTACCAGAGCAGATAGCCTGACTATATCAGTTTGTTATCCTCTCTGCTTTGATTTATAAAGAGCAGAATGGTGTGACATTCTCCACAATTATAATTTAGTAGATGGTTATATTTCTGCTTGACTCTGTAAATCAGAATTTAAAAAAGGAAAAAGTCATAAGAGACAAACTTTAGTTCTATTTCAAATAAAAGCAAAATATTTTTGTGAGCTGTAGCGTAAATTACTGCAAAACTGTAAAACTGTTTACTGAACGTCGACATACCGTGATCGTCTCATATCTTTCTGCTCTACAGTTCACATCAGCTTCACTGTTAACATCCCCAAAAACCCAGACCACCACAGGCTCCATCAACAACGGGGTCCGCTTTCCTCTCCTCCGGAAAGAAGACTGACCCCTAGAGGGTTGCACTTTTTTCCCTGTTCTAGCTTCACATCTTGCATTTCATTCTTCATCTCTTCCCCCTTCTGCCTCACTACAGAGCGCCGTATACCTGCTGCCACCATGTTTTTTTTTTGTTCTTTCCTAGATAAGATGTGCTAACCACAAATTCTACTTCCCCAGAGTAGATGGCACTCATCTTAATCCTCACTCTTAATTCACGCTGGATGAGAAGTTGTCAGAGTTATGATAGCCAGTTTCCCGGGAAAGCTGTAAAAGCCCTGCACTTCATCAGCCTCTAATATTAACTGTGAAACACTCATGTATTAAATGTCTAAGTGGGTTGAGATTTGAATTATACTCAAAAAGCAATAAATCACACTAGTATTTGCAAATGTACAATAACAATAACAATCCGAACGCTTAATATAATACTGAGAGATCTTGATTTGTGAACTGTCTTAAAAACGTTTATGAGCAAGATAGGAGAAGGTCCATCTGGTTCTCGCTGAACGTCAGCCTTTCCACCTCCATTAAAACATCACTCTCTGCAACCCAGGACAGGGGCAAACTATAAACCATACCAGCCTTGTAGATTTTATCATTATTTAACACTTAGGAAGGGGAAAAAAAGTAGCTGTGCTGGACAAATGGTCTCTCTGAAACAAGAAAGGGGGTTTTGTCCAAAGTGCTCGAGGGATTAACGAGGCTAAAAGCTGTGACGTCTCAAGGGCTTTGAGGCCTTATCTGTGAGGTTGTTGGATAGGCTGTTGGAGATTTCTCCTGCAGCGTCGTAATGCATCAGAGGAGGCTGCGCCAGACTGTTGGAAGAAAACAGAGTTACAAAAGAAAACTGCAAACTGAGACAAAAAGATAAAGGTTTATTTGGTATTTTTTGCTTCTTCCCCCTTTGGGAGGAACCGTTGATAATGTCTTCAATTGTCATGATGATTAGGAGGAGGAGGGTGATGTGAACTTAATCAAGATTAGATTCATGAATGTATTTTTATAGAGTGGAAAAAGAACTAGTCAGGTTCGTCAGAAGAGCATTATTAGCAAAACAGTACTAGATATACAGACAGGAATGATTATTTATGAAAGCATTTTCATGTTTAAATATGTCTGTTTCCCCGAATGATCAGCCTATTGCAAACTGTACACAAAACTGAACAGGTGAAACATGTCACAAAAGTTTTTTTTTCTTTTATTTTTTTTAAGGATATTCAAACTTGATAATTTGAGTAAAAATTGACTTTCTTTCTTATTTTTCAACTAAAAGTCTAAATGTCTGACATGGATCACTGTGCAACTGAATGATCATACCTCACTCACTGCCCTTTTTATATTTAAAGCAGTCTACCGAAAAAAATGATTCAAATGCATGCTAGCTAAAATACACATTAATTACGTTACAATTCAAACAAAAAGTACAATAAAACCAGTTTCAATTATGCAGAAATTTCATCTCATCAAAATATAGGTTACATGTGAAAATGCTTCAGATAAATAACATTTTAATTGCAAAATAATTTTCTAAAACCTAATTTAAGAATTAAGTAAATTTGTTCTTTTGGTAACAGAGTGTTACCAAATCAACAGTGTCATGATTGGTAATTATTGCAGTTCAATTAGAATATTCAACCATTTTCTTCTTTTCTCTCTTTCTCATCTGTGCTTCCTATACACTGTAAACTTTAGCATTTAGGGTAATGTTATTTATGCTCAGACTCTATCCAAACATTACGCTAGCATTTAAAAAGTTAGTTCATGACACATGGAATATATTATTTTACATTTCTTTGTCTTTAAACAGTCCTTTGTTATGATGTCGCAGTGACAATATAATCTGGATATATTGTGGAGTTTTACTTTCACCTCTAACAATGCCAATAAAAGAAATGTAACTGAAGCATAGTTTTAAATTCATGCTATACTTGACTGATGAGAGTGTTGAGGAACTATTAATTAGTAAAAAAGTTTCCTCTTTCATTGGAATAAACTCATCACATTATCTATGAAAATTAAGTTTTACTCGTCTCTTTAGGTATTCAGTATTTTGTTCATTCATGGCCCTGTGATCATACCTGTTCATCTTCCTCTACAATCTGTTTTTCCCTCGGTCCCAGAAGAAATCTTCTCTATAAAGCTGCCATGCTTGATTAGACTCACCAATTCCAGGTTTCTGTTTGCGTTGGCTCTCGCCTTGTTCTTAAGTTGCCCCATCTGTTCTGTGTTGAGCCTGCTTTTGGATTTTGTTGGACTTTGGGCTTGTAGTTTTATTTTCTGCTATGTCGTTAAATCTTCATTATCATCCCATCAACCTGTCTACATTATAATGACGTAGAGGCCCGTCTCATTTAGTCACTGATCAAAGTGGGAAAGACAAGAGAACGTGCTATTCATGCCAGGAAGCTTGAGTAAATGTAAGGAAGATCAGGTAAACAGATACTCAATATGTAAATATGCAGAACAATAAATAAAAAGGTAGATGAGGACCTGGGATTATTCTGTCACTATGCACAGTGGTGTTAATTAGACTTAAATACACCATATAAATCCTGCTGTTGGAAAATTGCAGAGAAGAGTTGCATTGTGGGGACACAAAGTTTTTATTATGATCATTTAAAGCTTTTTTCATTCATCATCTTTGCTTGGAGTGCCAATAACTGTTGAGGCGGTATTTGCAATTGGTATAAGGTGGAGACATCAGTTTTGCTGCAGCACTCGATTTTTACCACAGCAAGAGATATTTGTGCTTTCCTATGTAAGACAAGCAAACCAATTATTTCATTTCACAAAACAAATTCACTTTTTTGTGTCACTATGATAATTTTGTAGTATGTGTCAATTTGCTTATTTTATTTAAACTCTGGGATTTAAAGAAAAAAATTAAAATAAACACTATTTATTGCAGGTGATAATTTAGATTACTTTACATTGACTAAAGTCAATAATACAATTAATAACCAGAAATGTACTAAATAAGTAAATGATAATTAAATAATAAGTAATAGGTATTACCCTATTGGCTGGTTGTCACAGTAAACCCATGCACAGATTTTAAATGATTTTCATCCAACAAATAGGTTTGTTTTTGGTAAGAAATTAGAAAAGCATCACTCTAAAGACAATTAAACAATTCAAAAGTAGGAAGAATTAAAATACATCTGTTTCTATCAAATTTTTATTAATATCGCATGACAGAATAATTTTATACTCTATGCAACAGTCAATGGTAAAATCATTTTTGCCACTGCAGCAGTACAACCCTTGTTGTATTTGCTGGGCAGCTTTTTGCATATTTCCATAGGTATTTTGAAGATTGATCTCTAATGTTTAGCTCCAGGTCTTTGTGGTTGGAAGACCTCTTTGCCATCACCCTAATCTTTAACTCCCTCCACAGACTCTCTGTCACATCCAAGACAGGACTCCAAAACATAGAAAAATATTACATTGTGTCAGAAAAGACATATTGGTAAAAGTAAAACTAAATCTCCCTGCAGTTTTAATAATTTCACAAAACAATTTGCCATATACATTTGGTCGATAGGTATTTCTCATAACTAAGCAAATAAACAACATTCTACATAGAAATGTATTATTTTTTCTTGTATCAAAGGAGAAAGTATGTGTCATTGCAGTAAAGAAATGTTGAAATAAAATATTTAAACCTTAAATTTGAGACATAACACAGAGAAGGAAACACTTACCCTTCTGTTTTCATCTTATAGACGTGTATAAATAATCAGCAGGCTTTTGGAAACGCTGGAATTTAGCTCTAAGTAGATGAAAAACCAAATAGATGAACTGTTTGTCATCAAAAGAGCTTCTTTTAGTTGTTATAACAGAAGCATACCTCGGTTTGTGTCAGATGTTTGTTCCATCGTAGCAGATTTATGAGATCCTCAGGGTAATTCTCTCCTAAATGAGCTCTCAATCATCAGCATGAGAGACAACTTCCCTCTGAGACCGGCAAAATATTATTACCTGCTGCAAATCTTTAAATTGATGCCACGTCAAAATGTTTCCAGACGACCTCTTCATTTTAATCCTATTCACTGTATTAAAGACTTTATTGCCTTTTATTCAAAGCTCAGTTCAGCTTGTTCCCTCCTGAAGAGACATTTATGTTCATTGTGCCACATGTGAAACTGGAGAGTATTTACCTGAATTATGAATCTAAAAAATTCCCTTTACAGCATTTTATATTAAGTGTTAGCGTATAAATCTCGTTTTTTTTTTTTTTGTGAAAACCCAGGAATACCAAGATATTTTCTGCAGCTGCAAAACGCAGAAAACATGTTCACCGACGCTGAAAGCTTATCCCCACATACAGGAGCTCCTGCCACATTTTCAAAAAGCCACATTATTGAGTGCTTTTTTAACATGGTCGCAGTTTCCAAGCAGCTTGGCTCCGCTTCCAAATCCGGGCCTTTGCCAGCAGTTGGGAGTGGAAGAAGGAAAGAAGAAGAAGAAAAAAAGACATCTCAAGTTAAATTTAAAGATGTGTTTCTTTTGGATGCCGGGCTGCGCTGCCATAAACCAAGGGAGACATTTTCATGCTCCACATTTTTCATGGTTTCTCTCCGAGTTTCCTCCCTTCCTTTCTCACTCCACCTTGGCTCCAGAGTTACCTACTGCTGCACTGGCTGCAAACCACAGCCAGCAGGGCACAGTGGGGTGGCCAGTTCTCCCACTCTTCCTCCACCTCCTTCCAGCCTCCACTTAAATATTCTCCCGCTGTCCTTGGATGGCTCTCTCAGTGGAGAATCCCGCAGAGATTCCCCCACCTGGACAGCGCTTCTTAATCTTTTCTTTCACCACCATTCTCAAATAATACCCTGCCTACCCGCCCCGAGCTGATGGCCAGCAGTAATCAGTTAGAAGCTTCAAGTCCTCTGACCTACCGGCATGTTTTTATTGTACCCGTGAAGGAATTTTATTGCAGGCTGCCGTCTCAAGCCAACCTTATGCGGTGCATGCTGTAATTTGTAAAGGGGTGCAGAGGTTTGGTATTAATTAGGGATGTAAAATGGCAGCGGTTCAACCGCCTGCACGTTTCCATGGAGGCCAAATTCACTGAGTGATGTACACACTGGGAGGGGAGATTATGGCTGAGCCCTGGCGTTCCAGCCGAGAAGCAAACACAAAGGAGAGGACGTAAAAAGCGCTTTCATTTCACACGACCTGTCATCAGCAGCAAATTTTCACTCTGCTGCTTGAAACTGCCTGCGGCTTTAAAACTAACCATACGGTCGGTTCGAGCATCAATCAGAGCTAATGGGTGCAAATGAGAGATTTGCCTGGATTTTAAAGCTTAATGTAGACTTTCAAGAGTGTGAAGTTATTATATTCTCCACTGATGAGGGTATTATGTTTTAAAGTCATAATTTATAGTTCAGGTGCAAATTAAAAGATTCCTGTAAAATCAGCTAAGGCTGAAGCAAACAGATGGTAGACATTTATTTTAAAGATTTTGTTTCTTTTATGAACTCAGTGAATGCTTTACCTTTCTGGAAATGACCAGGTGAAGGTCTATTAGCTTGAGTTTAGGCCTTGGGATCTAACTTTGGCTTCCATGAGCCTGAATAATTTTCTACATATTCTGGATATTTGGCCATGCAGTAGATTGGTCTGAAGAGTAGCTTACGTGAGAATATAGACAATAACCCTAAAGAATAAGTTGCTACATACTTTTCTAACTCTTTCTTCAACAGAAAGCTTAACAAAATAAATGCTAAGCTGGTGATAGAAATGGGAACAAATTTTACAGTAACTGTCATAATGAGGTTTCATTTGTGCTAAAAATCCAACCAATAAAGTCTTTCTTTGGAAACATGAACGATCAAACCAAAAATAACTATAAGGTACCTCCCACTGGTATTTGATGAAGTCACATAATCACATTTCCTAATCCTTGTTCTCCTTACTTTATAAAGAGAAGAATAAAAAAGTAGCTCTGAATCCCCGAAGCAGGCTTGAAATGCCACATGGTTGGTAAGAACAACTTCCTGGCAAATGACTCCTGGTACAAATGAAAGCGAAAGAACAGAACCCCAAATGGAAGATATAATCAAATCACTAATGATTACTTGAAGGTGCAATTTTTATAGCAAATTTCAAGTTTTCTTTTTATTTTATTTTGATCAAAAGCCTTGACTAGGTTCGAACTACGTAGCAGTGCACTTAACCTACAACCAGGCCAAAACACGAAACACTTGATATGATGTTTTCCTGGCTGAAAAAGAAAATAGGTAGTTGCACAATAAATATGATAAAAATGAGTCATAAGGCTGAGATAAACTACAATATATGCTGTTTAGGGTTTATTAGGAACTCATGAACTAAGACACCGCAGGATGAATTCATAGATGATTCAGACTTTCTCATAACCTAATAATTCCCTAATATGTTTTTATTAAGTCACCTGAATTTATTCAGCCTTTGTTATACCTAAGGTGTAACAAAATTCGGCTGCATTTACATGTTCTGCTCTTATCAAACACAGTTTTTTAAATTGCTGAAGGTTTTTTTTAATGCTTTTATAACAGAATGTTGTCAGATTTATTTTATCAGTCAATACTGGTCAACATGACAGTAAGGAACTTATTTTCAAACAGTTGTTTTTTCATAAAGTCATCGGCATGTTTAAGCTCATGCCACAACATCACAAACAGGGTTCAAATCTGGACTTTGACTAGGCCATAACCCAAATGTAGCTCAATGTCAGTCGATCTCAATCACGATTTTCTGGTAGAGAGCAGAATTTATCATTGCTGTAGGATTTGTCATCCAGATCCTACAGCAACAAAGCAGACCCAGACCGTCACACTATCACCACCATGTATGATTATTGGTCTAATGTTCATTTTCAGAAAATTTTCTTTTAGTATTCCCAAACTGGATTTTGCCTCATCAATTCACAGAATAATTCTCCATGTTGACCCAATAAGACCAACGTTAATTGAGGCGAAGCCTCAAATGTTTAAATGTTGTTCTGGGTTTTTTTGTGACCTTCTGGTCAAGTTGTTAATGCCTTCATGAAATAATTGTGGTTGCTCAAAAACTCCAAGGAAGCTTTGGTATTAGCTTTCTTATCCTTCTTAGTCTGATCCACATGAATGGATACGCTGGTACTCATTTACCTTCTGGTACTTATTACTGAACGGCATGTTTGTCCAGTGAGAATGAAATGGTTGCTGTTGACGGGGAGTTTGCTGTAATTTTCTGCTCTATGGATGCAATTCGGAAACAGAAATAATTTTGTGGAAAGCTCAGAGTTTTTCCTTTGTTATTTTTTAAAGTACAACACAAACCGACTTTGTTACAGTCAGTCACAGGCTGATGCATGATGCAACTCTGGTCACCTGCGTGGCCTCTCTGTAGATAAAAGTTGAGTTTGCTGAGTATAGTCTGAGGTTTCCTCATTTCCCCTTTTTCGGGGCTTATCGTAGCTCGCAGATGCCGTTTTATAGAGAACAGCCAGAATGAAACCCCTCCCAGAGAACAACAAGATAACCTGCATGTCCACTAATGCCAAAGAACTGACCACCATGTTTTTTTGGCTTGGTTTTCAGTACAGTCTCATGTTCAACTTTATGACCAAACCTGACGTTATGTATTTCTGAGAAACCTCTATCTAACATGTATTATAACCAGAATTAGACAGCACAGAAAGTTAAAGGAACAATGTTAGGAAGTATCTTATATCAGTTGTATAAACCAGTAATGACCAATCATAGTCAAGAATGTCTCTCACCTTGTTAATCATGCCCCCTTATCTATAACCCTTTATTATCTATCTGCTTTAGCATTAGACCTCATCACACTGCACTAAGTCTATGTGTAAATGTGAGCCTTCTTTCGGCATTAACCCTTTAACTGCCATGTTAAGGTTAACATGGCAGTTAAAGGGTTAATGCTCTTGAGAACACCCTGCTGATTGATTATCAAGAAATTCTTCTTCGCAGCTCTGCTCATTAAGGGGAGGAGAGGGCAAGAGCGGGAAAATAAATAAAGCGTCACTTGGGCTTGTCTTGCTCTTGTTCCAAAATAAATAGATCTGTGTGGCAGAGAGAACTGCTGTAACTTCCAACGGCTCGCTTTGCTTTGGTCAAAACAATCAGGACTTAAAGAAAGAAGTATCCGCCTGTCACCACACCAGCCAGCAATGGGACACACAAGTGAGAGTGAGCAGGTGATTTTTAAAAATCGCTGCTTGGTTTCACATCCTTCAGTCCCACTTCCTTTTCACAGATTTAGAAGACAGATTCAGACTCGGGTGAGAGCTCATAATTACTGTCCTTTATTTAAGGCTGTGGCCCTTGTCAGACAACCTCAATGCACTACAGAGAATAAAATATCTGTTGTTTTTAAAAGGGTCATGTAGTCCAACTTCCATGCGCCCTATGCAGCACACTGTGACTCTCTGTTTCTGCTATGTGTAAAGTTTGCACATGTTTAAGTGCATGAACAACAGTGTGAATGCAAGCCCTGTAACCCATATGTGCAAGGGGTGAGAGTTCAGCCCCTGCAGGGTTTGTTTTGGAATATGTGACACTGCACAGCTGGCCCACTCATCTGTGCATATCTGACTATAAAATTTTACCGAGCGTCCGCACAGCCAGCTGCCTTTATCAGCGAGAGATGGAGTTATTCCCTCTCCTGACGGATGGACGCCTCAGCCCTAGATCTGCTGCTCCCTCTCTTAGTCTCCCAGTGGCCCTCATCAGGAACTGCTCTGCACAATCTGCTGCAAATGTAAAAAACAGTTTTCCTGGTATGGGAGCAGATGTAGAGCTGAACGCATTCGAACCAGAAAAAAGAAATCAGTAACAGATAAATCATTTTTACAAAAATACATGCATTTCAAGCAAGTTGCTGTAGGAGTTGTTCATTTTGCAGTACGGACAAGAAAACAAAACTCTGCCATTCGGGAGTATTTTCTCATGCAGCTACCGTGGAGAAAGAAAGGTATTTTTCAGGAGCAAAATTTCTAACTTGCTCTGCATTTACCTGAATTACACATATAAGACAATGTTAAGCTAAATGTAAACCCCACAGATACACATGGAAAATCAGATGACATCATAGTAGCTACATGTACCATCGATTGCGCCTAACCTGCATGTAAAGTTGGAGGAATATCCGTTGACAAGAGAGGATTTTATCAACAGCGGCTCATGATGCATTCAGGTACAGCTGCAACACTAGGATTTCGAAATATCAAAATAACTCCAAAATGTTTTACTCTCAGAAATGAGCACAAAAAAGTATAAACATTAACACTGACTGGTTTCAATTGGTTATATTGCTGTATTATCTATCTATCTATCTATCTATCTATCTATCTATCTATCTAGACATTGGCTATGGTCTTTTATACTACTACATTAATTGAAAAAGTTCAACCAATTTCCACTCACTTCTTTACTTTCTACTTTTTTAAATTTTATATAAGAAGATAAGAAAATCAAATACCTCTAAGAAATTCCAAAAGATTATTTTGGCTGATTGTACTTCTACTACCTCTGTACTTCTATTTAATTTTTACATTCAGTGGTATCAGTAATTGTTCTATATTTTGATAAAGTAGAAAACATTCAAATGATTGCTGAAGATGAGGGGAGTGTTTTTATTTTATTTAGTAATAACAAAGTAAGAAAGGCTGCATCAAGACGAAGGGCACTTTTAAAAGAAAATTATATTTGTTCAAAGTTTTGGAAACTGTCTCACTTTTTTTGCAGGCCGTGCAGGACGGCCCAACACTTGTTCCTCCCTATTCTCCCCTGACACACAGATGACCCCAGACTCACAACATCCATCAGGTGATCATTACAAGTTTGAGGTCGTGACCTGTGTACTCCAATCACCACACCTCTGCACCAACCCGGTGTTGTACACAGGCCCTCAACTTCCCCTCACACTGGAAAAAAAAAAAGTCATCAGCTTCATAATGTTTCCCCTGGCACAAGCTCGTGGATAGAGATATGTAGAGATCCTACGTGACGGCAGGAAGCAGCCACAGGAAATGTAGATGCACTGCGTCTTCTCGAGTGCCACTTCAAGTTATTTATTTAGACAGATTTAACTTTTTTATGGGAATCCCCTTCCTTCCATCGTTTCTCCATTCCCAGATTCCTCGTCTGGGAGTTGGAGGTGGAAGATTGCCGTGTCATGTAGCTTGTTGAGGCTTCAGAGAGGGATCGCTTCCCCTCGCTTGGACCCCCACCATATCGCCCTCCTCCACCAAACAAAGACTCATGGATGGAATCCAATTAGTTAATCTCACTCTTGACACTCTTGTGCTTGTTTGCAGCACAGATATGCCATTCCTTCACTGATCCTCTCTCATAACAAGCTGTCAGAGGAGAGAGAGGTGGAGAAAGTCAGTGCTGCTCTCAGTGATGCTATTGATTATGAGCATTAAACAGACAGAGAGACATCTGGCTTCCATTACGGACTGTGATGTGATGCAGGACTCCTCGGCAGCAGCAGAGGCTGCACGACCTACAGACACAAGCTCCACGGCCTGTAATTACTGCCTATGGGGAAAACCGAGGGATGTTTTGTCACTGAGCGCCAAAACAGGTTTAGCGTGGATTTTCCGCCATTAAAGATCTTCACTGTCAGGTTTTTGTAATCTTTTCAAGTGGTGAATGAGTTAATCTTATGAAGCACAACTCTCAGTTGTTGCGTGAGAAAGCAACAAAGAGTGATTACTTCCAGCAATTATAGATCTATTGTTTGAAATCATACCAGAGAGCACTAATGTTTACCAAAAACTAGATGATTAAGCTATTTAAAAGCAATACACTGAGGAAAGACAATATGGATTAAAAAAAGATTTGAAATAAAAACTTCTGAATATTATGGCAAAATGTTAATCAGCATTTTTAGCAAAAACAATATCAATTGCACACATTTACCATCAATAATCAAATTTACTGCAAAATAATTACATGGGACATTAAATATGTTAATTTTTAAGGGTTCTATGCTGGCTGTGATTGCTGTAAAAATGCTGAATTACACAGAATTATTCCCAACTATTTGTTTCTTTTAGAAGGAAAAGATTTTATGCCAGTTATCCCATATACAGTCTGTTAATTAGGTCACTATTCTAAAGGTTAAAATAGATTTAAAAAAAAAAAATAAAACAGATACAGATTTATTTATTTATTAGTCACAGTTGATTCAAGAAAAGGTTTCTAACTTGTTATAGGAATGGTTTTATTTAAAATTGACTGATACCAGAATGTAACATAGTTACTTGATTGTGCTTTAAAATGGCTCTATGTGCCTGGGAAACTGGCAAACGCCGACATGCATCAAAGAAATAATGTTTGTTGGAAACAGGGAGATATTGCCTACCTTGATGCAAACTTTAAAAGTCATGCTTTTTTTTTATCACCACTGATAATTTGCCTCTGTGGTAAATAACAGACACACTGGCCTCACAATAGATCACTTTTAAAGTTCTGTGCAGAGTACTGATTTACTAGGTCTCCAAGCTACAAACATTTCTACTGATTTATTTCTCCTCACCAAGTAAATGCCCATATAAAGATTCATATTACAAATTCACATTTGAGCTGCTGACTACTTTTGTTGTGGGTGGCCATTGTGTTGTGCTGCAAGATTTGGTTTTCCCTACGTAACATCGTGACTCATCTGCAACTTTTGTGTGCGATGTTGGCAGCCTGAGGCTCACTTTTATAATTTTTTATGCATTTTTATATTTTGAAATCAGCATAACTGTTGTCCGCTGGAGGCCCAAATGAAGTTGTAAAGGCTGCAAACGTTTTAATTTGAGAATATTAAGAAAACTAATTTACACCCAGATCATGTTGATGAAATTAGTCTATCTTCAAACTGTTTTGTGCACTAAATAGTTTTTAAGTGCATTTGAATATTTTCCAAACATTTACTAATTATTTTTACGATGAGTCAGAGTGATTTTCTTGAACCAGTCCCACTCGAAGCCTCTCACACTCCTGTTCTCTGCGTTTTGCAACACAATTAGTATATCTTTTAAAGACATCTAACCACTCAGTAAGAGTGACATTGTCATCTGGAGCCACAAAATGTCAAAAAAGTGAAATGCAATTTGCCACATTGTTCTCTTAAGTCGGAAGGTATCTCCCCCTCAGGACCAGTTACTCAGAACTTGACTAAAGCCTTTTCCTGCTGAATCACTTATCACTGTTGCAAGAAGATGGAGATTATTGATTTAACTGGTCTAAACATCAACAATGAATGATTCAAGGCCTCCCATCTTCGGATGCAGAGGTTTGTGTATTTTACTTAACGAGTGGTAGAGAAGGGGGCAAAAAATTGATTTATTTATTCTTTTTGAGAAAGATGCAAGCTGCTGGCTGCACGGCTGCATTGTTTTATTGCAATGACAACAAGACAAAGAGCTGTCGTGACTTTAATGTCCTTGTTTGGGGCTGCGGGGGCGCGTTGATGAGGTGGGAGTGGGTCGTGTCGTGGTAGTGAGAAACACTAACACCACTAAATCACCTTATAAGTTAAACACACACAAATAGACATATGTTATGACTGAGAGGGTGGAAGATAAGTTTGTGTTTCAGTGAACAAATGTGTTCCTGAGAGGCCCCGATTTAAGATGATAGCCTGCGTTTAACATGAACATTTATCAAGGACTTTACTTTTATATTATATTATATTTGTCTTACTTTTATGTCTTTTCCACATCAAAATTTTTTTAGGTTTCTTTGCCATTTCAGCTCTTTTAAGCAGCAACTTGCAAAAGATGCCATAACATTTTGACACCTTACCGATAACTCCAAACATTTGCATTGAGGTTACATAGACCAACACACGTAGTTCATGACTGAAGAAACTGATAAATATCTGAACAGTGTGCCATTTGTATGTAAAATCCCTATAAAATATAGTGAAGTTTTTCATTGTAAGATGACAAAATGTGAAAAAGTTCAAGGGATATGAATACCCCTGCAAGGCAACAAAGTTATTACAAGAGCAATGGCGTGCTTGCGTGAGTGTGTAAGTGTTCTCTCTGCACACGCTCTGTAGCATGACAGACAATAAAGTCAGACTGCAAAGCAATAACTTACTAATGCACTCCTCGGTCGGAGCTCCCTGGACTTGTCTGCAGCTGCTGATGGATGCTGACGGCTCCAGAGATGGACTGTTGCTGATAGGGAGTGACCGGAGAAGAGCCTGATTAAAAGTAGAGGGGCACGGGCGGAGGGTGATAACCCTGATCTGGCGGTGATGAATCCATCCTGGACAGGCTGCTGTCTCATTAGGGTCTAACCTCAGGCAGGCACTGTGTGTCCAAATAAACGCTGGAGCGATCCTGCTTTTATCAGCAGGATTATGCTTGTTTTCCTTTCCACAACTTTCCTTGTGTGGGCCCATACACGGCATGCTCCCCCCCAACCATCTCTGTCGGCCTCTGCAAACCGAAGGTGTGATTCACTGCCCCTGACTACACTGTGTTTACACAATCCCGGGTCTATCTTTTTGGATTAATGAGCCCAGCAGCACCATTAGACAACTATTTGCCTGACTAATCTGGGGCCAGCATGAAATAGCGAGAAAAAGTTGAAATAATCTGCCCCTTTATTTGCGATAACATAAACAGTGGAGTTGTTTTAAAGCATGCTAACATTGAATATTGGGTCAGGGGAGGGGGACAGAAAGAGGTAGTTTACATTCTCACTGGAGTAGTCTTGATAACAGGCCAGAGGGAATATAAGCCCCTTTAAATGTGTGCATTAGTGTAATTTATTGGGCTTCCCCTTTCAGCCCTGCTCTTGCTCCAGCGCCTTTTTTTATAAACAAAAGACAGGCCAAGGTTCCAGAATGGATGGGAGAGAAAAATCATTCATAGTTGATAATCACATAAAACAACAGCGTATTTGCTGCCTAATAAGCAGAAAATGTTCCATTTGGCCTCCTCCCTTCAATCAGGATTGGGTGACTCCTCCAAGAGGACCCAACGTGATTTAAACCCCCGTTTTGAGAAAGCTTTGGTTTTGGAGTGGGTACTATGAGATCCAGGGAGGTTGGGTTAAGGCCAGGGATTTCATAACTCTTGGTCTACGTCTGGAAGTCATCCACTCATTCTGATTTTTAACCAAGTTATGTCCGAGCAGAATGACCCTGGGAATTAATGAGGTTCTGGTTGTTGGTTCCAGCGCTGCGAGGTCAAGTAAATCATGCTTTAGGGCTCCGGTCCTCCCTTCGCTGCTTCTTCGCTCTTCCCAGCTCTGCATCCTGTGATAACGGAAAGACAAGACGGCCTGAGAAATACCAGCTCATCGTCACTCGTGTCCATCTGAAAAAAACATATTTCAGGACAGAAGTGCCAACCAGCCGTAAAGTCAGCTTTTAGTGGAGACTAGAAGCTGATGAGTTGGAGCAGAGGCTCTTGGAAGATTGCTGGTGCAGTTTTTCACTTATCATGTCACAGCTCCATTCTTTTTCTCACTCAAATTTCTGCAGTTTAATTCGCTTTTATCAGACAGATTAACTTTTCTATAATTTCTACTCTTTGTAGGAACTTGGCATTCAGCTCCATTGAGCAGTATTTTAAAAATCGAAGCCATTTTACTTTTTAAAGTATTTTAATATGTCTTTACTTGATTTAGCAGAGCCACTTCCCTTTGAATAAAATGTGCCATGGAGGACATTAACACGGGGGAAAAGCTGACTTCATTTGACATAATACCGTGAAACCTAATAGAGTAACACCTCAGTAACGAGCGTTGCAAATCAGTCATCTCTTTTAAAGCAGAAAAATAATTTGTCTTTTCATTTAGTAGCTGTTAAAATGCCATAATTTTTACACATGTGTTTAGTGTTTCATTTTTAAGAGGGAAAAGGGTGACAACATTTTCAAACATGCATGAAACTGGAGCGCAGTTCAGCGCTCATGGAACACAGCGGAGAAAGGCTGCCAAGTCTTGCTCAGCTGTGTTTTCTGTCCTACTGTTAGCAACAGGCAGCATTTATCACCTAATTAATTCCCCTGTCTGTGTAAAAAAAAAAAGAGAGAGATTTTCCTTTTGCTCATACAGCCTGATTTCTTTTTTCTTACAGAGGCTGTTTACAGAGCTGATCTAAATGCAAACTTGACAAGATGCCTTCTGCATCTGCCAACAGGATAGTGTGTTTGTGGCGTCTTGTGGCTGGGAGCAATCTTATCCTCATGAACTCAAAAGTAAAGAGAAATAATGATAAATATTGTCGTTACTTGTGGATGTAATGGGGTAGTGGTCAATTCAAAGATCAGGAAATGCTTCAAAAAATGTGATTTGAAAAGAAGACTATGACTCTGCCTCTGAGTAAGATACTTTACTCTCAACTAGTGCTGGAAAACGTATCATAATTAAAGCCTTTCAAATCAGTCAACCTTTTCTGTTTTATTCATAATTTCCTCTCAAGCTGTTGTACCCATTTTCCCCGTCACTCTATTGCATTTTATTTTTAAGTAATTTTGAGGCACAATGGAGAAACCTGAAACTGCTGTTGGGCAAGTTACTTAGCAGGTTGTTGCTAGGTAACCATAAAGTGAGTGAGTGAGTTGCTAGGCAACCAAAGAATGAATTAACTGAGGACACCAACCTAGCATAGCTAGCTGTGAAAGGTTGAGCAGATAAAGTCTTTCCTCTGCCCCCAAAATGCTGTGCGGTTCTGAATCAGTTAAGTGAAATTATTGAACATTTTATTGGATGTATTTTCCTCTTGATATTGATCACGTATCTACCACAATATAATATTATTATTGATTTATTGCTCAGCTCTAATCTAAACTGACTTGTGGTTTTGCCACTAGAGCTTTTCCAAAAAAAAAGTTTAATTCTTCATGTTTTAAAGGTATCACTTCCCTTCCCTGACAAACAATCTCAACAGTTAAGCAGATAAATATAACTTATTTACTTTGTAATACAGACTTAGACTGTATAGTGCTTTACACACTCTGAATTTTTTTATATTCTGGCCCTTTACAACCACAGGCTTCAGTGGTTGTAATTCACAATAAAAAAAATAAAAAAAATCTATATTTTCATAGTTAGTCTGTTGAAAAAAATGCCAGAAATCATATTTCCTACAGGGTTTCTTACACGGTTCTTCATTTGACATCCAGTATCCCCTAAATACCTTGATCAAACTTTATTTGTTTTTGTTCTAAAGCCTTGTTAAAGATAAGACTGATGACACAATCTAAATTATATTTTAAAAGCTTCAGAAAAATCTCGCACAAAGTCAAAGACGATGTTTTACAGTTATTTTCAAAGGCAAAGAAGTCCTCCTTGTGTCAAGAACATTAAATATCAGGTGTAAATTCAGTGGCACTTTAAGTTTATCACGAGAATCACTGCTACAGTTTCAGACGGAGAAAGAAAACTCCCATCTTGACCATTTTAGAGGCAAAATTTATGCACAAATTCTTTTCTCTGCCTATTACTTCACCTTTGTTTATAGGATTATTCTTCCAGTAACTGTTAACCTAATATATAAATTAGACCAGGGCGAGAACTCAGAATAAATCTGATCTGTCTGCGATTATGGCCTTTGCATACTTGAGGGTCTGCTAAAACAAACGAAGCACTGATGTCAGAAGTCCGAGCTGAGCAGAAACAGCCTCCACAATCTTGGCTGATGGTTCCAGACAAGCACCTTGATGGGTGTAATTACTGTCATGTCCCAGAAGAGATGAGAGACACCAGAGGTCCAAATAAAACCTATAACGGTTTTGATATGATGGATTTCTCTTGCTAATGTTTAAAAATTCCTCGAGCTGTCTGTCTGCAGTCTGGAAGATGCATTTAACTCTTCGGCCTTTGTATCGGCAAGCAAAACTTTAAAACGGCTTAAATCAAGATTCAAAGTTTGCGAGAGGCCACAACAGCTGCCTGTTTGATTCTTCAGCTAGAACACAGACTGGTTTCAGTAAATGTCAGCTATGTGTTTACATTCTGCCTAATGCACTCAGATGACACTGAATCTAAACACATTCACACAGAGACTCTCTGCTGCTTCGCTTTACTGGCACAAATAGGTCCATCTTTATGAGGTCAGCTGTCTGTATGAAGGAGTTTCTCACTGGTTAGCATATATAAGCACTCACTGAATGAGTCAACACAGATCTGGATTATGTTGAGTTTTAGTGGAAGGAATTTTTATTGTTTAAGTGTTTAACTGTGGCGGTTTGAGGAAAAAGCGTGGAAAAAGTAAAAGTACGCCAGGATCCAGGGGCAAAGCTTATCTTGAATTAGGTGAATATGTTTAATTAAGAAATTAAAATACATTGTGGGAAAAAAACAAGTAAAGTTGAAAATGTCTGTGTGTCTGCAACAAGAATTGTAATCTGTCAAAATGACAGATAGCCTTCAGATTTTTTCTACACATAAAAAAAAAACTTGTCAAAGACAGAAAACATTTGGCTATATAATATTTGATGGTGCAATGAAGGATTTTACATTAAATCAAGAAAATGATGGACAATCCCGACTGTCATCTTCATGAGCCTGTCATAGAAAAATAAAGAATGTCTCTCTAATCCTTTTAAACCTTGTGTTTACATTATACACATATTTTAAAAAAAAGCATAAATGCCATAAAGAGAAAACACTGAAATGAGTTCTCACCTCAGTTTCCCCTCTTTAGCAGCTCTAATGCTGCAATAACACAAAAGTGTCAAAACATGACAGCACTAAAAAGAAAGGGCTAAACTGTATTTTCAGCTTGTCAAAGCTAGTTGAACTGTAAAACAATTACAAAATGTCAGAAACACATCTGGCATAAGTGTTGTAGTGAAAGTGACTTTCACAATCCCTGGAATACCAGATGGATAAGGCAGATAATCTACTCATCATAACTTAAAAAGAGGAGAGAGAGGAGTCCCATCAGCCTGGTTTAAACCACAGGTATGATTTATGGAGCAGAAGCTGGTTGACTGCATAAAATTAATAATAGGAAATGCAAAAGTAGTCGACTGACTTGTCCAAAATACACTTTCTCTGGCTTTTCAGACCCCTGGAAAACCTGGGTGGCCGTAACCGGGCTTCCTCTGGTTTCTGATGTCAATGTCATTGCTGGTAGCTGGTATGACAGGAGCTTTACCACAAGTGTGGTTTGGGTCAAACAACCGGACCAATCTGTGATAGCAGAGACAGCTCCATGTTTTTATTCTGAGAACAATTTTACTCTGCTTTTATTCTTGGTATTTTTATCCCACAGTGGCGTCGGCCGCTGCAGAGAGGGAAAGAATGAAGGGAAGGATGAAACTTTTCAAATTCGATTGTTTTTAAGTACTTCACTTTTCCAGAAATCAAAAACCACACGGTGTATTATGGTTAGTGGATGTTTTGAATTACTTCAGCTACTTAATGGTTCCTCCTTATCCAGCCCACAGAATTGTTTCATAGTGGTTTTAAAACTTTGCTCAAGTCATTGGGTTGGCTGTTGGGCAATTGGCTCTATAAACCTTTTTGTTAGAACTTGTAGGTTATTGATAAAATTGTAAAGCTTCTAAGTGTAACATAACTATATATAAAAGATTGGTTGGTAATAAACTCAAAGTATCCTGAAAATTAAACTTTCCTTTCCATGCTTTTGTTGCAAGTGCAATTTAAGTGAAGCCAAACCTGCTGATCAGAGTCTCCTATCTTTTTTTCATGTTGGCACCCTTTATAAACTCTTGTTTTCTGACATAACAGACGCTCTGAGGTCCATTTCCCTATTCAGTCTACTGAAAGAGGCGAGTGGAGATGTGTGGAACATTTTGTAAATCTTGTGTCACCAAATCCGCCGCAAGCAGGATGAATGCGTTTTTTTCGCCAGCAGGATATCCCTTCAGACATGCTCAGTGTACATCGGTGATGCGGATAACAGAGGGGGCATTATTTTAGCTCGGCAGCCCAGTGAAGGTGATAAAAAGCTCCCAGATTCTCCCACAGGGGTGTAGGCAAACACACGCCCAATCATGTTGATGCAACATTTCATCTCGCCAACTGCAAGAGGCTTCTCTGGCATTAAATTGTGATCTAGTGCAATGACCAGCCAAACTAGAGGGTAAAGGAAAAAGATTTATTTGGACCCAGCAATCAGTATAGATCAATTTATAATACTAAAAATATTACTAGTAAATTATTTGGAAGATAAAAGCATGCATTTCAAGATTTAAGATATAGCCCAATTCAGATTAAATTTTAAAAGGAAATACTAACTTTTTAACAGAAAGTAGGCTCAAGACAAGGAGCAATTCGCTTCAAATGCATTGGTAATATGGCAAACTGCCCAGGGTAACAGAGGCCTATTGGGTGGCAGGAGTGGTTGAACACAAAATATATTCCAGCTGTGCCCTAAACTCATTTTCTATTGCTCATACACACAATCTATTGCAGCCTGTAAAAAATGTGCAATGTAAGAAACTATAGTTAGCCAACGACACTGCAGTTAGCATCTAATTCATAGCTTCCTATTCTATGCTAAGTTAAAGCCATGGTTTATTATGAGATCTGGACAAAACACTAAAAATGTTTCAAAATATAGCAGAACTGATGGTATACGATATAATGATATAATGCATCTCGGCACTTATCTCAAAACATTATTTGAAGTTATGACAAATGAGCGGTCCAAAAGAGTCTTGGTTATACGCCGTTATTGGATTCTAAATAAACAACTTGTCTATAAGATCAGAACTGTGCATCATTCTCATGTGTCAGTGTGGGCGGTGAAAGTCGGAACATTTCAGAAATGCTAACGTGCCACTGGCAACAAGACAAGCTCCATTGTCTGTCGTGCTTGGTGATTAAAATGAATGATTCCTGTTATGACTGTCAGACCCGTTTACTTCCCGTCTCTCCACTAACAACACTGAAAACTTTGACAGAGAGGAGACTTTCTCAGTGTTGGATGAGTTCAGTTGTGCAAGAGACAAAGTCAGCTTTTTTTTTAAATTAGTTTGTGTTAAATATTGTACCTTTTTAGGACCTGTTACGGTGTGAGTTGTCATTCCTCTTCAAACCTGCCCGCTAGAAGCATTTTATGATTTTGTTTGGATGTTATTGTGGTTTGGTTCATTTGAAAGCTGCTTAAGTACTTGCAGCTATAAATGATCTGTATTGTTATCCAAGAAATAAACACAAACATCACATAGGCAGCAGTGGTGTAGTTGTTTTGTGTTCTTAGAAAAAAAAAAACAGTTAAACAAGTGCCATCATTATCATGGAAAGGTGTTTCATAACACTGGTCACTGTTAGCCAGAGGACTCACATAAGCACATTGCATTATGTGAGTCCTCACTGTGTCAGCTCCCTGTATCTTTACCTGTAAACTGCTATGAGGATTTTGTTTACTCATTGCGGTTCTTTACCAGCCTGAATGAAACTTGAAACTGGTGCAGTTTCTGGCTATTTAAAGTAAGTTACTGTAGAAACAGCACAGTTAATATGCTAACATTTCACAAACAGGACCTCTCTTTTATTCCCAAAACTCACATCACTTGTTTCATAAAACTGCTCCTGATTTTACTGAAGGCGGTGGAACATGAGACTTCTTTATAGCTCTGAAATCATTTCACAAGCTCTGGTTAGTTCTGGCATAATGTCATGAAGCGGGGCTCTGAATAAGGACCATGTAAAAAATCTGCAAAACATTGATTTTGCCTGTGGAATTTGAAATTGTGTTCCAATGAGCATGTTATTAATACTGTTCACTGTCTCAAATAATTTTGAGACTTTATGTTCTTTGAAAAAGGTATTTGTTGGCTCACTTTGATCTGAGTGAATGTAATCCAAACACCTTATCGTTACAGCGACGGTAGTTGTATTTATGCGGGTCCCTGAAGAGCTGTGTGACTTTAAATATAAAAATAAATATTTAAAAGTGACCTGATATGCTCAACATGGCCCATAGGATATTTGTATGTATGTGCTAAGCTAAATATGTTCATTACCTTTTTTGCACTAGAT
>CAEGAG010095228.1:0-15522 GCA_903067065.1 Brachyrhaphis terrabensis
TTGTTTTTTTCCGAGGAAAAAAATCTGAATTTTTGGACATGTTTGAAGACTCATAACTCAAGTTGTGAACCACCTACAGAGTTCATACACATATCTCCAGAAACTAGAAGAAAAGAGCTTTCAAATGAGACCAACTATAAGCATGTGGGAGTTAGTATACTATTTTTGTGACCATTGGTATTTGGGAATGTAAAACAATTGTGCATAAGCTTCTGGCGGGTGGAGTTTAACAGGTTAATGAGAACAAGTCTGATGTGACTACCTCAGTCTATTAGATTCATTCTTTGAGGTGGACTCAGGAGTTTGCACAAATTCCTGCTACTGATAATATAATAGTTTGATGCTGATGTGTTAATACTTAATAATTCATCTTTTTATCTCTAAAATAGATACCCTAGTAAAACTTCACAAGATGGTCAACATTCCCCATTAAAATTTGTAGTTATTTTTTATGTTGGTATTCTCATAAAATTACTACCGGTACTTCATTCTAATATTATGAATCTATTCAAGTAATATCATGACTTTATTCTTGTAATTAAAATAAAAAAAAAATAATAAAAAAAAAATATATATATATATATATATATATCCCTAATATTCCATCATAGAGTTTAACTAAATTCAGAATCCAAATAAACAGAAGCTATAAACCACAGGGTTTCTGTAGTTCATTGATGAAAATAATCCTTATTTTCCAAAACTTGAATCTTCAAAACCCGAGAATTTGCTCATTTAATGAAGTCGATGTATCGCCCAGCCCTACTAATTTGTTTTGAATAAAACATTAAAGCTTAAACTCTGTGACAGTCGTTGATGTAATGTCTTTGCAGCTGTCTGAGAGCTATCCGCCAGCTTCAGAAGAACGGCCACATTCCTAGCGACCCGTCTCTCTTTAAGGCCTACGCTGAGTACGGACACTTCATAGACATTCGTGTTTCCGCTCTGGAAGCTTTGGTCGACTACACAAGAGGTAGGAAGTCACGGATGCCTCGCTGGTTGCTGGCGTTTTTCTGAAAGTTGTTGATGCAGATCTTGAAAAGCTGAGTTGTCTCTTCTGTGTCTAATCAGCAGCTTTGTTAGGTAAGCCTCATTACTGCCGTGTTGGAGCCTCGTTGGCCTTCAGGAGTGCCTTAATTCTTCAGTAATGTGCAACAAACCATTCCTCAGAGATTCTAATGAAAATGACTCCACTATAACCATGAAGGGATGCACATGTCTAATATCTAATTAAAGTAATATCTAAGTAATATCTAATAATATCTAATATCCCTAATATCCGCCAGGTTGTTTGTCAGAGGAATGTTTGAAAAGCCCTTTAGATCCAGAGGTTCTGAACTACTCAGACCAGCCGTGCCAAGCTCTAATGTGCATTGGATTGAGTCACTGTTTTGTGTTAATGGGTCCACTGAATGGGTATAAATAAAATAAAATAAAATGTCTAGTGAGTGAATGTTTGAGTATAAACCCAGCACCAGTCACTCATAAACTATAATGCATTGGCGTCTAATTTCTTAAACATTGCATAGGATCTATAATAACGGTGTACGTATGTCCAAAAGCTAAAATGTCAAAAAAAATAAAATAAAATTTGAACTGATTTCTAAAACTAGAAAGCAGTTTCCTGTTAAGAATCAAAGTTGCTCCTCAGTGTTTGCGTACAGGGTCCTGCATGAGGTTTTCCCCTCTAAAACAGTCAATTTAAAGTACCGATTGAATGTTGGGATGTATTTAAATGAGCCTGCTAATCAATGTTATAAGAAACACAATTCCACAAGGCAGAAGTCAATGTGTTGGAGAAGAGTAGAAAAAAAATAGGTTCTCATTCTGGTAGCCATACTCGTGGCGTGACCATTGAAAGTTCCACACCGTCAGAGGCACCAGAGGAACAAGTCAGCATTGGGCGGGGGCGGGACTAATGACTGGGTTCTTTATACCCAAATAAAGAGTATGATAATAGCTCGTGATAATATAACTTTACAACATAGACATGCCCGCAACAGCAGAGCTTACAAGCCTCACCATCACACAGAGTGACTGTGTCATTCTGAAGTCCAAAAAAATAGACATGAATAATAACAAACCAAGAGAACAGAAACATCAGGCTACATGGTCACTAATGATGAAACAATACAAATTCAAAGCAGTTCAGCACCACTGATAGTGATAGGTTCATTTTGACACTTTATCTATTTCAACTCAAGAGCCTGGAGAAGCTACCAGCTGCTGAACCTAGGTTTATTGTTGACTTATTGGACCAGGTATACAGCAGCATGCGCCGACCCTGCTGTACGCGCCGACCCTGCCTTACGCGCCGACCCTGCCGTACACACAGCGTGTCGCAGCAACTCATGCACCTCTGGATCTTTGTAACTCGGCACAACCATTAGTCAACCATGCCTGGGGCAACCTATATAACCCTACATACTTCGTGCCACACCTCGTCACATTTAACGGGTTAACCTGTGGTCCATTTCACCCTGGTGATCATGCTGGGTGGAAAACTGACTTTAATTTAAGATTTAATTTGGCTTCTAACTTTTTTATTTTTTATTTAAAAGGTCCTTATGATTAGAAATTAAAGAGAAACCATGATGCAGCATGGCTTCAATTCCTCATCGTCTCCCACCAAGTTAGTTTTTACACGCCAGCTTCAGGCCTGGTTTTGTGCGTACGCCACCTTTATAAATGAGACCACTGATCTTTTGAGTGAGCGCAAGTAGGTGCTTTTGGAACAAGGCCAGTCCGAGCTAGCGTGTCCCTCCATTCCTGCTGCTCAGTTCTCTCCTGATGTGTCTGCATAATTACTGTTTGTTTTCTTGCTGCAGTTGAACGGAGCTCAGCAGACCTGCAGTGGCTGCTTGACATGGTCCAGAGTGACCCTGTCCACTACGTCAGGTCAGCACACAGTGTGACTCCCACAACTTAGAACAAAAGCATCTTTACTGATCAATAGTTGTATGATGTAATGTCAATGTAATGAATATCTGTGGAGTGAAGCATGAGAACTAAAGCATGAGAATATGAAATCATATCGGCCTCAAGCTCGGTATAAACCTTTCTGTCTAAAGGTTCAATTATTTTTTGTGGAGTGTGTGAATATATGAAATATTTTTATTCTAAGAATCTTAATATTAATACTTTATTTGGAAATTATATGACCTAGTCACTAGTAGAATGAATACATAAAGTAGTAGTGATGATACCAATTTAAAAGTGATATAATATCCAACTACTTTAGATATTTAGGTTTTCTTTAACTGATAAAAATCTTTTTCTTTTTTTTTTTAGCATGACGCTTACCATTAACAAATCTGAACTTTATGATTTTCTGCAACTTTGGCATTTATATCAGAAGTAATCAGCTGACAGACTAACACACACACTCTTGTTTTCCTCTCCAACCAGACACGAGATTCTGGGCATGCTCTGTAAGAACCCACCGTTCACCAAGTCAGCAGACTCTGGTCTGTGTAATGAAGCGCTGGTCGATCAGCTCTGGAAACTTATGAATTCAGGTGAGACACACACACACTCACACACACACACCCCCCCACACCCACACACACACCTCCAAGATTAGAGACCAGTGATGGCATAGTTACTTTGAAAAAGTAACTTTAATTACTGACTACTTCATTTGGAAAGTAACTAAGTTACATTAAAAGTAACTTTTTTAGCTACTTTCAGCAGCTGCTAACAACAACGCTCCACCACCTGTGAAAATGACATTGATCTTTGCCAATACTCAATTTATAATGGTAACATCAACAATGTATTTCTACTTATATGGTTGAACTGAAGAGATTTTTTCAATGGTTACAAGAGTACAAAAAAAAAACGTTAGTCATTTGTGTGGTCCACTGTTGTCTGGAAAACTCTAAGAAGGATTTTAAAGCCCCCACCCTCCCCCCAGCCTCCAAGTTCTGCGTTACGGCCCTGTGTTTGCTGTCACAGCACAGAGCTCCTCCTGTAGCTCTACAACTCAGATGGCTGCTGCACATATTTGTGACACTTATCTTAATATTAATAATTATAATGGAGTTTAGTTGCACAACTTTACGGACTCGCTCATTCGTGGCTGTTTTCACGTTTATATTACTTGCAACTGCAAAAAATGCTTACAAGCGAGATCATATTAATCTCAATGTTTAAAATTTTCTGGGTAGCTTGACATCATTCACAGGTAATATATTAACTTGATATTAACAAAGACACAGCGGGACGGATCATCCAGGAAATGATGGACAAGGAGAGCCTGACTAAAACTACTTTAATGACAGACAAATTTGGGGATTTATTATGAGTCTCTGCTTATTTCCAAGCCCAAAAGAGCAACTTCACGTTCAAACACGAGTCCAAAAAAGGCGCAACCTGCAACTCATTAAATTTGCAAGCGACTTAAAAAAAAAAGCCCAAAGCCACTTATAATAATCGGACTTGGCGACAGAAACTCAAAATAGTTCCTGTTTTTACATCAACAAAATGCGCATCTCCCTCCATTGTTTACATTTCTGTCGCATAGAGACGTCGGTCACTGGACAAGACGGGTAGAGGAAATACAATTAAATACCAAAAGAAGGTAGTAACAGAAAGTGATTTCGATAAGTAACTGTAGTCTGACTACTGGATTTGAAGTAGCAACACGTTAGATTACTCGTTACTGAAAAATGTGGTTCGACGTCAGTACTGACAACACTGTTAGAGACAAATGGAATAGCTGAGATCTTAGTGGAGCTCAGTTTAAAGTCAGTCTTCTTTTGGTGACCAGTGATGTCAGTAATGCCTTTCTCCAATATGATCACTTTTTTGCAGTTGCAAGTAATCTTATGATTTACTGTTTCCAAACCAGTCATAATATTAAAGTTATCCTAGTCACTGTGGGTTATTTTGTGCTCGTGACTTAAGTTTCATCTAGTTTCAAAAATACAACATCATCAAATTTAAGTTTAATTTATATAAAACTGTTAGAA
The DNA here is from genome assembly GCA_903067065.1 of Brachyrhaphis terrabensis. Taxonomy (NCBI): domain Eukaryota; kingdom Metazoa; phylum Chordata; class Actinopteri; order Cyprinodontiformes; family Poeciliidae; genus Brachyrhaphis; species Brachyrhaphis terrabensis. The sequence goes on from CAEGAG010095228.1 coordinate 4,974, forward strand.
ATAAAATGACTTGTTAGCAACATGTACATTTTCAAAATTTGAATGGCTCTTCGTAGTGAACGGATGCTAAAAGTTCCATTTACTGACTATTTGTTAAAGGATCCCACATCAGATTATTCTTTCAAAGTAAGAGACTCGAGTTATAATAAAGATTAAGTGAGTAGAAAAGGCCAGTTCAGTCTTTGGGTGGTGAGGTGCAACTTTAACACCAGCTAGCATAAAATGTATGCTAAACTGGATCAGACACTTTCTTGTCGCCTTGGCTTGACCTCATGACCTGTATACGGGCTGAGTTAGCACACCTGAGGCAATGAGCGAGGCAGTCACAAAGCCAAGTTGGTGAATCGGTGTGACATCGTGCTAGCAGAACTTAAACTCGCCACACTACTGTCTCTGGATGTGGAAGACTTGTTGCTTTGTGAAAAAACTGAGGCAGATTAAAGAGAGGGCATGTCACACATTGTTTGATAAAAAGTCTTCATGCAGGCTGATGACAAACTCAAATAGAATCTGCCTTTAGAGTGGACCTGACTTTAAAAACTTGCAACTGGTACCTCTCTGTGTTTTTAGCGTCTCTGTAACATAATAGTAATGATAATGATCAGTTGGGTTTGGAGCAGTGCTCTTTGGCTTCTTTTCCCACTAATACAACAAATTAGGACTGAGCTTTTCCCTCCTCTCGTTTGGTGTAGAATCTGACCACAGCAGGCTGATTCTACCACACTTAGAGTAAATAGCACTTATTGAGGTTCAGTTACTGCATGCTCAGTTTCTTTACTCAAAAACCTCTTAAACTGTGCATGTAGCAGAACCAAGAAACAATTTTTTTTCAGAACATATTGCCTAGGTCAGAATGTGTACACAACAGCCTGTCATCAGAGAAAACAAACTGCAAACAAATGTATATCTTGTTCTCCTTACAAAGAAGAGGATAGGGTTAGCAAATTTATGGCGATACTGTTGTCTTTAATTTCAGAGCGTAGTTCCTGAAATTAAATAGTTAGAAGAACCTACCGTAGTCTAATTTTAACAGGCTCTTTCACTCATTAAAACTCCTTCTCACAGTCTCTGAATGGTGTGGATCTTTCAGTTCTTGAGGTTGCACGATGCACAGTGGCTTTAGAAATTACTAGAACCCCAATTAGGGTTTGTGGTTGTAATGTGGATTTCACAAGTTTGCTCATCTTTCTTAAAGAGTTAGGCTTTCCTGGTATGACAAAATTATAAAAAAAAACAAAAAAAAAACATTTTTCCAGATTCTGCTGAAAAATAAAAACTTCTGTTAAAGGGAAAATGTCAAAAGTAAAAACAAGTGGAAAACACAGTTGCTTAAGTGCTACACTTTGATTTAGTACTTTGCTAAACCACCTTTCAATCCATTTACTGCATTTAATCCTCCTGGGTACACACCCAACATTACTTTTACAATTCTTACAAATTTATAAATTTTCCAATGAGAAATCAAATGTCAAGTATTGTGCCACTTAAGTCGACATTATGTTGGCGTATCTATGTTAGATTCATTTTGATTTAATCAGTTTTCTGGCTGAGGAATAGGTGATTATTCCCCCTGGTCTGGCATACTGTGATGCCGCAAGGATGTTGCTAAAACCTTTTAAACTTTTTGGATGGTGTTATGATACATAAACATAGCAACTAGATGCGAAAAGCTGATTGACATCTTAAAAGCTCAAATAACACCTGAACTACACGCAACTCCATTCATTTGATTGAGTGGTGTAGAAGCAGAGAAACATCTGAAACATGCTGGACTCAGCAGTCACCACAGGGCACAGAGTTAACTGTGGCTAAAGAGTTACCTTTACATGTTTTATAGCCAATATATAAAGTAGTGGCACAACAATTGAAGAGCAATGCTGCCAGTCGGCACTGAAGTTTGTCCTACCTAACATTTATGCCTTAGCCAAAACTTTTGTTATGATATGTCCATTTCTTTATTTAAGGGCTTCCAACACATTTCAGAAAGGTTTAGGCTGGGGTCATTTGGAATTAGTGATGTGATTGTCAAGCTTATTTGTATTACACATTGCGGCAAGAAGGCAGTTCAAAGTGCTTCATGTCATGAAACAAAAAAACAGAAATCAGTTATGAAATAAATTGCAAATATTAAATCCAATGCCATCATTAAAATCAAGAATAATCATCATCAAATATGTTAATCAATGTTCCACTTATCAAAAACATCTCTAACCAGGAGGATTTTCAGTCTTGATTTAAAGGTGTTTTGGGCTTTTTTGCAGTTTTCTGGAAGTTTGTTCCAGATTTGTGGTGCATAGAAGCTGAATGCTGCTTCTCCATGTTTGGTTCTGGTTCTGGGGATGCAGAACCAGAACCAAAGTTTTACTGTCACGTGACAGTAAAACTATAGTTCTGTTTTACTGCCAGGTGGCCCAGATGAACCTTTAACAATATAATTAGCAGGAAAATGTTTAGGCAATCGGTTTAGTGTTTGAAAACAAAATGTTTCACCACCTCAAGGACTCTGGAGTTAAACACATATTCAATATTTTAGTAAGTGGATTTAGAATTTCTAATAATAGGAATTTTTAGACTAAGAAAAATTAATGCTTGTGAGATTTTCTTTGGTAGCATGAACTTTTTAAAGTTATGCTTCTGGAGTTAACTGTGAGTTAATCTAAATATTTTTTTTAAATCCCTGGTCACATCTGGTGGAAAGACTGACCCACCGTTATCTGCAGCGTTGGCTAAGGCGTCATGGATGATGTGCAGGCGGTGTAGCCTAATCTCTTTTTTACGACAAAAGCTGAGCTAAGCATGTTGATGTGTTCTCAGACCAACACTAACAGCCACCCACTTAGAAAGTTGTGTACTTCTGTCAGACTGTTGAAGCCTTCATTATTTATGCACATCCTCCTGTTTGGTGTTTGGTTTTTTCTCACATTGCTCTTGTTCTGTGTGGGAACAGCAGCATCCAAATAACAGAGCTCACATTAAATAAGCTTCCTGTCTCTGTCTGCTGTTATTATATGCTGTGTTCTGTCAGTCAGGCCTTTGGTCAGCTCTCTGGTTCACTTCTCCTTCCTTCCATTGTGTCCTCCGGTTTCATTATTTCTTTTCCTTCCAGGGGGTTCTGTGTACCTTTCAGCTAAGCTAAACGGGTCATCCAGTGGTAGAGTGCCAACTCAAATACCCACCACCTCAAAAGCCAAATACCAGTATATGTTCACAGTTTCATTTTCTCTCCAGCCCCTGGGTTCTTATTGCTGTGTCTGATTTACAAGCAGAGGAGGATGGGCCAAGTTATTTATGATGATTACTTCCAGTGGACGGCTGTTTGTTGGCCAGCTCTGCCGGGGAGCTGCACGGCTCTGCTGCCAGTTTAAATACGTAGTGACCATTGTGGTCAGCTTGAATAGCGTGTAATAAACACTCTTACAGGATGATGTTTCACCAACTGAAGGTCAGTCCTGTGAGCATTTTCAGTTGCTGCTGCTGATTTATTGCACCCATGCTCTGCAGCCACAGTCTGCCCCCACCCCCATTGTTCGGCGCCGGGCCGTTTGGGTCAGCTTCAGTATGGCGTATTTAGCCCCAACCCAACTACTCAAATGACCCTATCTTGGACCAGTTGGTTCTGCTGCCATGGAGGGTCCATTATCTTGCTTCCCATTGCCTCTGTGGGACTGTTGAATGAAATGTGTTGCCATGTACAGAAGCACAGTAAGTGTGTGGGCCAAAGCACTGATGGGTTTTCCAGATGGATGCAGAGCTAGCTGAACTGATCGACAAAGGATGCACACCACCAATGTAGCTCATTTAACCGTGATAGAAAAATGTCGCTAGTAATTAGAACTAGCCAACTTTCAGCCTTAGCCACACTGAGCGGGCCAGAAACTCAAAAGCAGAATCTTTTCTGATCCATAAAAGCACCATGTGTAATACTCTGTCGGACAATGCTTTTCAGTATAGATCCTGCAATTGAGTGAAGTCCTAAAGTTCAGGATTCCTGAAAGAGACTCGCAGGAAGTGCAGAGATGAATGAAGCTATTTAAAAACCCAAATTCACTTTCTACAACGTGTCAACTCATCCCTGCTGTTAATTTAGTCTACGAAAGACTGAGGCTTTCAGTTCAGTTCAAAGCTACTTTATTTATCCTAATGAAAAATGTATGATCATAAACTCATATCATGCAAGTATCATCAGATTGTTGTTGAAGATGGTGATGCTGCAATGGCCTCTGACTGAAGACTGCTGCTGTATGATGTATGACATTGAGCTGTCATCACTTTCACTGGATTATTTAATTTAATATATATATATATATATATATACATATATATGTATTTATTTATATTGGTCTGGCAAAAGTTTTAGTTACACATAGACATCTGAATTACAATTTGACTTGTGGCGGTTGAGGCTACGGCTAGCTCACTGCTAACATACTCCTGCTAGTTAGCTTGTGAGATAGCTTGCTAAAAGGCTACCTAGCTCCTCAAAGCTAGCTAGCTTGTAAGTTATGTACCTAAGTAGCAAGCTTGCTTCTTTGTGTCTATCATGTGAAGGGCAAATTCATCACCAGTTAACTGGATGAAATTTGTACATTTCTGTGAAGATGTAGGTGTTAAATTCTATTCATAATCGTAAAAAAAAAAATTAAAATGTATTACATTTGAGATGGTGAAACTTGCAGAAATCTTGTCATAGTATCAGCAGGTCAAACCCTCTACATTACTTTTCTCTGTAGTTACTAAACACTTAAATAAACCAGAGGTGGTGCTGCCTCTCTGCCTCCTCCCAGGTACGGCTCATGACTGGCGGCTGCGCTGCGACGCCGTCAACCTCTACTACACGCTGTTCGGCCTCACCCGGCCGTCCTGCCTGCCGCTGCCAGAGCTGGGCCTGGTGCTCAATCTGAAGGAGAAGAAGGCTGTCCTCAACCCCACCATCAAGCCCGAGCTGGGAGTCAGCGTCGTCATGGACACGCCAGCCAGCATAGGCATCCACGGCGTGGGGATTAGCTATGCAGCTGTGAGTAATAGTACCGACAGTCCAGTTAAACAGGAAACTGGGCAGTTAACTGCCCAGTTTCCTGGTTAAAGTTTCAGTTAAACAGGAAACAGGATGTTTTTAGTGATGTCATAAATGATGTCACTGTACAGGTTTCATTATACTGTGTTGTGTTCTTCAGAATAATGAACTGAATACATTTATCTCGAAACCATATAAAACCTAAAGTAGCTGATGCTGAGGAAAGTGCATATGTGTGTGTGTGTGTGTGTGTATCTTTGAGGTGGACGAAGAGCCAGACCCTGTCTCATTAGGGGTGTGTGGTGTGGGCCAGCCCCCTCAGGGCCTGAAGAGGAAGGCTGAGACCCCTTTAGGTTCCCCCCCGGAGCCGGGGCAGATCCTGCAGCACCAGGAGGATGATGGGAGAGCAGGACGCTACAAGATCAGGGTTAGCTCATCCTCTGTTCTTAAACCAGCTGCTGCTTTCAGGCTCAGTGAGGACACAACTCCTGAAAACTATCATCCAAATCACTCCCTGCACAACATTCTCTTGGATTTTTTTTTATTCCTTTTAAGAGTAAAAATATTAAAATTTCTTTTACTTATAATTGTACAACAAAATTAGTCTTTTTTTGTCAAAGAAAAAAACCTAACAATAAATAACTCTTTTAATGTCAAAGGGAAATTGGTTTCTACAAAATAATGTGTTAGGGTTAAATGGCCTCCTGGCTCTGATTAGCTGTTACTGTTTACTTCTGGAGATGTCAATAGAACCACATGAAGGAGGCAGAGGAGCTCGATCTTCTCACAGATTATCTGCCTCATATCTAACGAATGGTGACAGTTTTAACAAATATATGAAGATATATTTTTTAAGTAATATACTGCAGCTTTCAAGGTCATTAATTATCAATAAAATTTGATTTATGAAGCTGAATGTAAAAGAAGAAAATGAAACTTGATCTGAGCAGAAAGATAGAAGACTAATGCATAGAATGTGCTCCATCCTAGATACTGTCCATACTCCTGATGGATGGAGACTGAATGATCAGTTCTGCCATTCTGTGTTGCAGTTCAACACCATGGAGGAGGAAGACATTGACATGGAGACGGTTCATGACAGTCAGGCCTTCATCCACCACCAGCTCAACCTGTTGGAGAGACCTTCCACTCCAGGTAGGAGCATGATCCATGACCATGCATGATGTCACTTCCTCTGCTGAGCTTCATCTTCTTCACCTGCTCAGGTAAAGAGCCGCCCCTGGTGGAGCAGTCCCTGCTGTCCACGCCCGCCACGCTTGCTCCACCGTTCTCCAAGGAAACGGCCTCGGTGTCCTCCAAGCACAGCGGTGACCACGCCCACCACCACCACCATCACCACCATGAGCACAAGAAGAAGAAGAAGAAGCACAAGCACAAACACAAGCATAAGCACAAGCATGAGAGCAAAGACAAGGAGAAGGACCGGGACAGAGACAGGGACAGGGACAACTCGTACGCCTACAGCAACAGCCCGGCCAGCGGCAGGTCCCTGCGCTCGCCCTCGCTGTCCGATTGAACATCTGGACCCCGTTTGGCTCCCAGGTGTTGGCGGTTCGCTCAGGGTCGTTTGCAGGCATATGTGTGACAGGCGCCACCACACACGTGTGTCCACGTTTGTATTCACTTGTGGCGCAGCTGCTTCAGTAGAATCAGATGAAACATGAGCTAAGCTGAGGCTGATGTCTCAAACAGTTGAACCTTCTTACATCCTACACACACACACTCACACCCACACACACACAGGATCTTAGCTGACCTCAGAGTCTCTTCCTCCCAAGCGGAGCCACCACTCTGGTGAGCCTCAACCCAAACCTCAGCCAGTGGCTCCTGAGGTCAAACAGAACATGGACCGGGCTCCTGAGGGTCCATATTATTGACTGCTCTGTATTGCCATGGGCTTTGTTTTAATGCCTCTGGTTCCCTGTTGCCCTCATTGATTTAAGAAGCTGTTGTGTTTTAACTAGATGGGTCCAGAAATGCAGCGGCTCTCTGCAGCCGGTTTTCTATAAGCAGAATAATCTATATTTTTCCTCATGTTCTCTGCAGCAACAATAAACGCTTTCAGAGAAGAGCCAGGATATCCCAGAGATAATCACAAACAGTCACTGTGGTGCCACCCACAGCTCTGCTGCCCTATCTCTGTTTCAGCTGGTAGAGCGCGTTGTAGCTGAAAGTCTGAAACTAGCTTTGATTCTACAGAGGAACATGGTTCTGGTTTTAAATTGACCAAACCACAGCAGGTAAAATCTATATGCAGCTTTGGTTTTAATTGTTCTGACTTTGGATGGTTCAAAATTGTTGGAAGGAAAATAAATTTGCTTTTTATTCTTGGGAAGTTGTTTGTTCTATTGAGACTGGCCCAATGCACAATGTTCTTTTTTTAAAGTTGTCTCTTGATTTTCCCTCCATCTGCTCTGGCTGATTGGAAAGTTACTGAAAAGCACTGAAAACTCAGTTTTTCCTTTTAATAAATGTATCAAAATCAAAAATGTATATATTCCTCTGTCCTTCAATCAAACACACCAACAAGCATCACTTTTAATCATCTTTAAAACTCTGATCAAGTTTATAGACTCTTTGATGCACAAATGTATGGCAGTCTGGTTCCTGTTGCATTTTATATCTACTTCCTGTGTGGTGGAACCTGCAACATGTTACAGCCAGTATACAATTACTGAATTAAAACAAAGATTGCGCAGATTAGTTTGTATGTGTTCCAAGTTTGAATGAGCAGGAAAAGCCTTCTCAGCACATCTCTTCATTTTAACCCAAGTAATCATGTTGGAGGCCACGAACAGAGCTTTTGGTTCCATTTTTGAATTAAATAACAAATTATGAAATTCACCTGCTTGTTCCAAGATCCAGCAAAACAGATCTTAAAATGAACAAAAACTGTTTGTCCATGTACTGTACAATGTCTGCACTCTGTAGTCGGTTGCAGCTCCGTTTGTATTTTGAGGCACTAATAAAATCCACAGCATACAGTGCATCATTATCAGATTCATTATGAAAGATCTGAACATCCATCTGGATTTTCCTTAACAGAGCAAACAGGTCAGATTCCATTGGAAAGTCACTGAATGGATGATCATGCAGGAGCAGCTTCTTGTTCCATGATGGAAGATTCCTTCTGTGTCAATTCATTTCAGAACGATCAAATTATTGAATTATTGAACATAGGGAGATTGCTGAATCTACTGGATTATGAGCTGTTCAATGATTTATAAAAAACGTTATGCTGGAAAGAGGTCATAAAGGTCAAGGTAAACCAATAAAGTATGTTTTTTCATCTCTTAAAGAGTTATATATATATATTGCTTTTTTTTGGGTCTCACTTTAATATTTTAGACCATCAAGCAAATTTTCATGAAACAAAGATAAACTAAAAACAAAACAGTTTTCAAATGATAATCTTATTCATCAATGGACCAAAGCTCTCAAAAACAACCTGGGTTTATATAAAAAATATCAATCCCAACTTCTTAAGTTTCATTAACTTATGAAACTTTTTTTTTCTGTTGAGTCTCATCAGACACACCCAGACCTGATTCCTGCCAGTCCAGCAGAATCAATAAACCACATAAGTAGAAATCTTTTGACAACAGGAAATATACAACAAAAAAAAAACTCAGACAGCAACACATCTAAAGAAATTAACAGATGAGAAACAAGAACAGCTATCAGTCTGGAAAGGGTTACAGAGCCATTTTAAAGGTTTCAGGATTCCAGAGAACAACAGTGGGAGCCGTTATGCACACATGGAGAACATATGGAATAATGCAAACATTTCCTAGAAGTGGCTGACTTACTGAAACTAGTCCAAGAGCTCCTCATCGATCGCCTCCTTCAGGAGAATGACTGCAGGCTACACCACCTCAGTTAAGGTTAGAGTTCATGGATTAACAAGAAGGAACAGAGACTGGGCAAAAATGGCCTTCATGAGAGAGTTCCAGGATCAGAACCACTGCTGACCCAAAAGAACACAAAGACATGTAAACATCTGAATAGCTCATAACTCATAAGACCCCAAAAATATTGGGAAAATATTCTGTGGACTCAAGAACATCATACCTGCTGTTAAACATGGTGGTGGCAGTGTGATGGTCTGGGACTGCTCTGCTGCTGCAGGTTCTTGCCGACTTGCTGTAATTGATTGGAAACATGAATTCTACTCCTTAGTAGATCCAGGAGGAAAACATGTGAGACTCATTTGGGTTCTGCAGCAAGGCGACGATAGAAAACCAACCAGTTAGTCCAGATCAGAATTTAAATCTTAATTGAAATATTTTTGTAGGAAAGGAATGTGTAATTCATTGTAGATCCAAAACTTCATGCCAGTTTTTTAATAATTTATTTGAACTGACAAAGATTGTATCTAATGACATGATTTAGGCCGCTCTTTGTTAGAAAACTCTTGCTGTTTATAGCCAAGTTTTAATAATGTAACAGAAAGGAGATTTAGCGGCATCAAAGTCTGGGCTGGTGAACAGTAAATGGATAAATGTGGTCTGGTTTGAAAGGAAAGCTTGATTATTAAAAGATGAATGCTTTGTGATTATCTAGAGAAGATGTGGGAGTTTTGTCCTGATTGAAAACTACAGTCTCCATCTGCTTCAACCACCAACCAACAAATTTGTGGGACAAATTTGTTTGATTCTGGTGATGCAAACGGCCTGCAGGCCGCACTTTGAACACTGTGGGCTAGGCCTAAATTTAACAGAGAGCCTGGTTTCCAGAAGCTGTCCATATCTTCAGCCTGAGCTGTTTGGTAGAGACTGACCCACAGACCTGCAAACAGCTGCTTTACTGTTTTACTGGTTCTGGACTCAGTGGGGCTCAACACAAATCACATTTTCAGATTTTCAACAGATTTCTTCCACTTTGCAGGTTTGCTGTTCCCTGAGTTGTTCTGTCTCATAATGTAAAAAATGTAAAATGTAAAATTCTGACAGTGTGGAATCAGTGGGACATGAACCATTTTTGCATAGAAGTGTATAATCAAGGATGGGGCCCATTGGCACCTCCACTCCCCCCATAACCTCAAGCTCATCCAGGAGCCCCTCCTCCACACCCAAACCAATAGGATTCCGGTCCGCTCCTCAGGCCCCTCCCTCCGGTTCTGTTTAAATTCCCTCCTCCTCAGTGGTCCTTGGCTCCTGAAGTATCTCGGACCCTCAGCTCAGGACTGCTGTCAGGGGGAAGCATGTTGCTGCAGAAACTGGTACGGTAAGACATGCTGCTGCATCGCTCTGCACGCCTCTGCCTGGGTTTGGCATATTTCCTCTGGTTTCTCATTTCCAGCTGCAGAACCATTTTGGATGTGTGTGTGTCAGTTGCAAGCTTCTGGCATGTGGGTGGTCTCTACTACCCAGGGTGTGTTTGGGGTCTGAGGGGGTGCAGGAGCAGTCAGCTTGCATTTTGCCTTGCAGTTAGCAGTTAAACAGCTGAAGTGTGAGAGTGTGTTGTAATGCCAGGCTGGTTGCTGTCCCCTCAGTGTGTGTGGATGCTGTCGGT
>CAEGAG010095254.1:0-11593 GCA_903067065.1 Brachyrhaphis terrabensis
GTAATAAACGAAGTCTGCCTTGAGAGCCGCACCACTCAATACTCAGATCCATGAACGAGATGTAGCAAATATGAACGTGAAGCCACCCAGTGGCTGAAATAAATTACTACATTTAAAACACTTTAATAAAGTGGTCCATATATAAGGCGCACCGGATTATAAGGCGCGCTGTCGGCTTTTGGGAAAATTGGAGGCTTTTAGGTGCGCCTTATAGTGCGGAAAATGCGGTAAATATCTGACTATCTGTTCAATTCAACTATTGCATTGAGTTTTCATTACATTGCATTTTTTGGACTCCGTGACCTTTGACCTGACAGTTTTGGCCCATGTGACAAAAGCATCAGGACAGCTGTGTGTCCAACGGCGTCCTGATAGGCTGCAGTGTTTTGCATATCTGCAGCTTTCTGCTGCGCTGTGAACCGGCAGACCGCTCCGGCTTTCTGGTAGCCATGGTTACGCCCCATCAGGCCCAGCATGCATGCAGCCTGAAAATAGACCCAGGAACCAGGGAGGAGGAGCCACCAGGAGGCGCTGCAGCAGACCGACCTGCCTGACCACCAGGACCCACAGGAACACGTTAATGTCCTGCAGCAGAGGCCAGAGACAGCGCCCCCTGTCTGCTGACAGGTTGTCCTGGTGTCCAGCTCCGTCAATGAGTTCAAAATATTTCATTCAACCAAGACTGATCCAAATTAATCGCTTTCGTTTCTCTGGTTTCCGTTTGTTATGGTCCTTTCCAGTGCTGCCTGCATTGTTACAAAATGGAGGCCGACAGGCAGCGAATGTGTTTTATTTTTTTTCACTGATTCTGAGTTGCAGTAAATCTGGATTCTTGTGATTTTTTTTCTTGTTAAACACGGAGATTCTGTTGGTCCATCAGGTCCAGACCCGAGTTCTGATCCAGGACCAACACCGCTGCTACACCGTTTTCCCTTCCTTCAGCGGTCCGCTCTGCCTCTGAATCCTCCACTGCTTAGACGTGTAAACTCAGAAACTATAAAATACTTCATCTGATTATTATGTCCATATTTGTTTTTACTTCATTTTATGTTACGCAAGAAATAGTTTATGGTAAGAAATTAAGGACAATTAGACATTTCTCTAAATAAAGGTCAATGTGTAACATGATCTTATTAATTTAATGGAGGCAATAAAGTCCAAAACTTGGAAGTAGAATCTCTAAAGTTAAGGAGAGAAACCAGCAGCTGAGTTTCATAGATACTAAAGAGGATTTTAGTCCTTGTGTCCAACATGGAGTCCAAACGCGTCCTTAAAACGACAGGGCACTAAGGCTGGGGCCCGGGGGGCCACGGCCCCTCACGTCTGGGGAAAACTAAATGAATATCCATCATCAGCAGAATAACAAAAACATGTAATCTGGAGGAATCTGTCCTTCCTGGTTTTAATCAAGTCACCCAAACATTCAGTTTCCTGGGTGGAAACATTCACTGGAACATTCAGAACCTCATAAAATCTGTTTCATTATTTCCCGAATTCCACTTTTTCCATCTTAACCATATTAATTAAGCCAGAAAGTGTTTAATTACAACATGAATCAGGAGCCAAATGTCCTATTAACGGCGCTGTGGATCAGCAGAATGCTGAACTGGTTTACTGGGTGTTTAAAAGATTTTCCCCTGAATTGTTTTAAACATTATAAAACAATTATAATGTTTTATAAAGCTGGAATATCATTTTTCACATTTTATAAAAGAAAATCAAACTTTTAAAATGTTAAGAGTTCAACTCATCACTAAATATTTGTCACATTAAAATCCCTTCAAACAGTAACAGCTTGTGCTTCTTTTTTAATTTTCTGACCCAGACGTCGCCCTCATGCTGCGACTGCATCGCTTTAACCCTGAACCCTGTTAGACTGACGATGTCATGATTGAGGAATTGGTTTGATTCCAGCTGCCTCCTGCCACATGTCCATGTGCCCCTGAGCAAGGCACCTAACCCCCAACCAGGCCTAAACTACTCAGCCAGACCGCAGCAAGTGGACCAAATGAACAGCATAATGAGCTGAAAACCCAAAGACAGAAGCTACTATTGAACAAATATGAGACAAATCTGAACTTAAGGATTTTTAGGGTTGAAAAATGAAACGATCAAATGTTCATTTTTAATAATTGACCCTGAAAAGAAAGAGGTTACGAACAAAACAAATTCAAGACATCAGTAAATGAAACTGAAGTCCTGTTGAGCTGTGAAGAATGAATATTTTTAATATTTAGTTTTATTCCTTCAGCTACCTTGTTGAAATGAAATCATTTTAAATCTCCAGGTTTAAAATGTCCCCAGAATGGACCCAACCTAAACTAACCCAGCCCTCCATTATTCTATCAAGAACTGATTCATCTGCAGATTTTTTTATTTAACCACTCAAGCTAATTTCATACAATATTAAAAATAGCTAACAAAAATGAATATAAATAATTCAGTTTCATTTTCTAAACAAGACAAATTGAAATTTACTTCCAAAAATGCAGCAACAGCACTTAGTTTATGCTGGGTCATGCAGTGTAAATATAGTAAATAAATACTTAATAAGCCTGTGGTGACTATTAGTCAATGAACTGACTAATAATTGGATAGAAAAATTACCTTGATAGGAGATTTTTACATAATGTGAACTGGGTGAAGCTAAAACAGAGTTCTCCCCGCTGCCGTCAGTATTACAGAGGGAAGGGTTAAGGTTAGGCCACCGCCACTCAGCCTGCAGACCCAGACCCAGGAGAGGCGACAGCACCAGATGACCCGGCACTGCAGACAGGAAGAGGGCTCCCCATGCCTGCCAGGCAGCTACTGGGTTATACTGGTGGAATACTGGAGTAATAATGGCTTAATAATGGTTTAATAGTGTGTAATAATAGAGTAATAATGGTTTAATAGTGCTATAACAATGGTGTAATAATGGTTTAATAGTGTGTAATAATAGAGTAATAATGGTTTAATAGTGCTATAACAATGGTGTAATAATGGTTTAATAATGTGTAATAATAGAGTAATAATGGTGTAATAATATGTAACAACAGAGTAATAATGGTGTAATAATATGCAGGATTCTCCCCCTCATAAAGCAGGCGTTGCCTCTGATTGGCTGCTGAAGGCTTGGGGGTTTTTGGGAGTCAATCCAGATCAGACGATCTCTGCTGAAAACAGAGCAGAGTTTTCAGCAGAGATCTGAAACTCTGCTGAATCTATTGCTGTTGCAGATAGAAATGTGGCAACACAAAATAAAACTACTGAGAATATGCTATATTTTTCTATTTTAGTTAATAAGAAGAAAGAGATTTGTCGCTGAATCTGTTTCTGGGAGTTTACACTGAAAATCCTGAGATGACCTTCTGAGCTCCAACAGAATGAGGAAACAGGCAGCAGCCGCAGTGAATCTGGAGCTCCAGTTACACCCTCCCCATGGCACAGTGGTTAAAGCGGCGCCCCCTACAGGCCTCATTGTAGCCGGCCCAAGTCTTTGACCCCCTTCCTGTCTGATTACTGATTACTTATCTTAAGTAAAGGAAGCAAGCAGCAAAAAATAAACAAAATGAAATAAATTGACTAAAACAAAAAGAAAAATTATTCAGCAACCCTGGCCTCTAAATCCAACATGGCTGCCATATATTCTTACTTTTACACACAGACCTGTCTAACCTGCTACTAAAAACACTCCTTCACTTCTTTGATACATAACATGCTAAGATTTACCCAATTATCTCTTATTATTATTACCTCATAATTATCTATCATTACTCCATTGTTATGTGTTATTAACCTCTTCTTACTGTATTATCCTGTTCTGACCCAGTTCTGACAGTTGTATATAGAAATGTGGCAACATAAAGTAATATGCCATCTTTTGCTGTTCTAGTTAATAAGGCTGATATCCAGGAATTATTGTTAAAGTAGAAGTCTGACAAAAACTCACCTGAAGATCAATGTGTTAGCTCATGTTTTCATCATTTACATCCTAAAAAGCTACTGGTATGATATACAAGCACATCTTATTAATAACAAATCAGTTATGTTTTATCTGAAAAAGAATTGAAAAGAAACTTTCTGGCTGACTTTCTTAATGAAATAACTTAAAAAAACACTCATTAAAGATTGTTAAATATCTAAAACATCTTGAGATTAAGAAACTACTTGTAATTGTTCTGTTAATTTCACATAAAAGACAATTAAAAACCTATCATTGCAAGATAGGTTTTTAATTATTTGAGCAGCTTCTGTCAGTAAAATGAATCAGTGACTTTGATTCATCAACTTCCTCTGGACGTTTGAGCTTAATATCTATTCAACATACCAAATTAGATTTACTGATGTCTCTTTGGCCCAATAAAGGCATTATTGTAAGTTAATTAACTGCTATTCATTCTAATTACCAATCAAAGATCGATTGCTGAACATTTCACGGTGGGTCTCACTGATCTCCTTCAGATTTCGGTGTCAATTAAAAGTTTCACACTTGCTTTTTTTCTGGTGAAATACTCTAAAAGTTCTGCCGGTCCGGTTCAGTCCCAGCAGGATGGTGGGTCTGTTCAGCAGCACCGTCAGTCCTAGAGGAGTTTGTAACTTTCCACGGGGGTCTCCTCACCACGACCCGCCACACGGACAGGAACCTTCCCGGGTCCGGTTCGGATCACCTTCTGCCATCATGGCACCCAGAGAAGCGTCTGCGAGCAGGAGCCCGGGGTTCGGCGTTCAGCCCGGGGTTCGGTGTTCAGGGTTCGGCGCCCCCGAAAGCTCCAGAAAGCTCCACGCTGCCGCGGCTGGAAGCGGCTAGCCGCGCCGCTTCCAGCCGCGGCTCCACCGCCATCCCGCACGTCTGCTGCGGGTCTGAGCCGAACCGGGTTTAAAGGACTAGAAGGTCCACATATGGGTGAAATGATGAATCTGTAGCCTGCGGTTTGAAGGCGGCGGATGGTTGGAAAAAGACTCAATGAACAAGTTTCAACACTAACGGTGAAGTTAGAAAGTACCGAACAACGAGCAGCCGGGGCAGAAATGAGACCGGTACCTTCACAGGTGAGATTCGGAACCGTGGTGATGGACTTTCCTGAGCCGAACCTTCTCCGTGGATTCTGCGGGGCTCCTGGAAATCCACGCCAGACGGCTGTTGCTCAACTTCCAGCGAGTCAACTAGCCAGCTGTGGCATCTGCCGTAAAGCTACTGTTGCTGCGGAAAGCGACATCCGGCGCGGTTTTCAAAATAAGGTCACATAAATTAAACAACGCTTTATTCACTGATTAATAAACAAACTGTTAAGCAGATCCGTCCGTGATTCTACATATGTGTAAGAAACCTTAATCTTCACATTAAACTAGAGGCACTGCAGTAAATGTTAAATGATCTTACAACTACCGTCCACAAGCTTTTCTTTTGTAAGCCAGAAAAATGTGGCCCCAACCGGAAGTCAAACCATGACATAGCGTCCCAAAATGGGCACTTTTAAAGTCAACATTTTGACTAGTCATAATTTTATGGCTCAATATCATGACATTGAATCTCAAATTACGACTTTTCTCATGATTGTGATTTTAAAAGTCACAGTGTGAGTTTCCATCCTCAAAGATTGCAGTCAAGTTTACTTTGAAACTCCTAATTATGACTTTTAATCTTAATTGTTATGGTTTTTGTATGTTGTAAATAAAAATTTGAAGCTACTGAGTTCTCACACTATATTAGTTTCCTTTTTATCTTTTCTCTTTTCTTATATTTTGCCTTTAATAATTAGTAATTACTGTCATTTTTTTAAAATCTTACTTTGACTTATTTTCCTCCAAATATTCCCTCTTTGCATTTTCTCCACTCCTGTTTTCTCCTTTGCATTTATAGATTTCTTTGTTCTTTTTCCCTCTGAATCTTTTTAAGAGCTTAAATAAAAACCGGGAGGAAATTCAGGGTCAGCTGCTCTCCTAGTGGTCAACGCTGGCCGACTCTGCAGGCTTTCCTTCCCACTTGTGGTCACAAAAGCTGCCTCTGGCTCTCCTCTCAACTTTTTCATTTTAGCTCTTAAAAAGAGTCAGAAAGGAAAAGAAAAGAGAACATGAGAAAAATGATCTGTAAATTAATGCAACAGAGAAAACAGGAGTGGAGAAAATGCAAAGAAGAAATATTAGGAGGAAAATAAGTTAATGTGTGATTTAAAAAAAATAAAATACTGAAAAATGGAAAAAAAATAATGTACTGAAATAATAAAAGGTGGCGATGAAATGAAAGATTAAATCATAGCTAATGTTCGGTTACGTCCAGAGAGTAAACCTCAGAAATTACTCTTATTGAAAATTCTAGCAGATTAAAATAAAGAAGTGAAGTTCTGTCTCATGAAGAACCAGGCAGCAACACAAAAACTGGACCTTCCTGTAACTTTGGAACAGTTCCTCCTGAGAAAGCCTGTGGTGACAGTGGAAGGAAACAACTCAGTTTAACAGGAGCAAAGCTGGAGCAGAACCAGAACGAGCAGCAGGGACTTCATTAGTGACTAAACCGGACAGAGCTGAGTCACACCAGAGCCTGGAGCGATTTAATGTTTCACTCTCGTCTCCACGGTGAAACAGTGCCAGGTTTTATTAAACAGGAAATGGTTGCTTTACGTTGATTTTGTCCTGGTCATACAGGATGTGGATCTTTTTCAGCCGGGTGAGAAAATGTTTGAATATTGAGAAACTCTGTAGTTCCTGGCGGCTCTGCGTTTCGCGCGGGGAGCCGGTCATGGATCCTCTGGGACCGAACCAAACATTAGAGCCTGGAAACAAAACTGCAGAAGAATGCTATCACTCTATCAGCCATCTTGTTTACGGCCTGGCTGCCATCTTTAATTAGGCCCGGACTCAGCTGGGATTTAGAGCCCTCCTGTGGATCATAACTTCAGAAAAATATTGATAAATAATCTTCATTACACCAGCAGAAAGGCTGAACGGGTCCGATAAGAACCAGAAACCTCCATCATCCAGTTTCCCTGCATCCATGAAGAACGCACAGCTGAGCTCTCCGACTTTATTATTATTAATAAAACATTAATTAGAAAAACAGTAAATATCTTTATGGAGTCACTGAGGGCAGAAGTGGGAAAATAATCCCAGGTGGATCGATGCTTGTTCAGATTATAAAAGTGGGGAGTCGTGTGTGTGTGGGGGTGTGTGTGGTCTCCAGTTTGTTCCTCCTCTGTATTTAGGAACAGTGCCACCTACTGTTGGAGGGAAGGAACATCTGAATCTCTGAATATTCCTAAAATAATGGACCAAATAATTTTTTGCAAATATAATTTTGGCTAAAAATGACTCGGCTCGTGATTTTAGGACGGTGAAGATATGAAATGATTTGCTTTAGTAGCGCAGACGTCTTGCTGGGGAGCGTCCCAGTTCGTGTTTATCCCCAGTAGAACCGGCTGCATTCCTTTTACACCAGCAGCCAGAATGAGATGAATCCAGGAAGCTCAAATCAAATTTCCCTGGAAAAAACAATCAGTTCATCCAAAAAAACTCGTCTTTCCAGAAGCTGGAAGAGATGAAAGTGGATCAGAATAGAACATCTACGGTCCGGACCCGGTTCTGGTTCTACAGGTTTCTGTTGAACCAGCAGGAGGAACTGTGGAGAAACTAAATGTTCTCCAGAAGGATTTATTCACCAAACATCTGACCTCAGAACCAGAACCGGGTCAGGAACGAGGATGTTCTGGTTCTGATGTTGTCTGAGTGGACCATCAGCGATCCGTCAGGCAGAAAAACATTTTCATTCATTTCCGTTTCAAAGCTTCGAGGTTTTCTGCTTCACCTCCAGAAATCTGGATGGATAAGAGTCTGACCAGGATCTCTGCTCTGCTGAGGCTGTGAAAACCATTCCTGATGACCTGGGCTCATCGGGTCGAGTCCTGGGCTCATCGGGTCGTGTCCTGGGCTCATTGGGAATGGTTTTCCTCATCACTGCTTTGAGGTGAGTGTCAGAGTGGAAGAGACACGGAAGATCTGAGGCAGCATGTTGCTCAGCTGGTAGAACATCTCCTCTGAAATGCTCTGCAACACAAAGAAAGATGGCGGCCGGTCAGAGGCGACCTTTGGACATCAACAGTTTGACCTTCAGGACCTCGACAGTTTGACCTTTGGACATTGACAGTTTGACCTTTAGGACCTCGACAGTTTGACCTTCAGGACCTCGACAGTTTGACCTTCAGGACCTCGACAGTTTGACCTTTGGACCTCGACAGTTTGACCTTTGGACCTCAACGGTTTGACCTTTCGTCCTAAAGGTCGCGCCTAAAGGTCGTCCTAAAGGTCACTCCTAAAGGTCGTCCTAAAGGTCGGCTCGGTTTTTCTGCTGCATCATTTAGAACGCAGGCAGGTGTGTGTGTGTGTGTTGCATTGTGCGCGTTGGCCTTGAGTGAGTTCGATGCGTCGTTCTGTGAGCCAGGTGCATCACACTTGCACGACCTGTTTATGGAAAGCCAAAAGCGCCACTTTTGTCACGTTTCAATTTAAAAAATAGTCAGTTTGACTCCATCCATTTTCTTACATTCTTGTCTCTAGTGGGGTTAGGGTGCTGGTGCCTCTCCAGCGAACATTTCTGGCAAGCGGCGGGGTCACCAGGACAAGTCGCCAGTCTGTCGCAGGCAGTTTGAATCAAAACGCCAAAAATGACATTTTCTCAGACGTGGGGTCAAATTGGTGTTTTCTGGCACTGTTGGCTTTCCATATGAATCTGTGTGTGGTTTTGTGTGGCCGGCTGATGAGGCGCGTTGGGGATGAAACTCCCCGTCTCTATCGGGTCTTCGTCTGGACTTCGTCCCTCCTCTTCATCATGCTGCAGTCCAGCTTCTCAAACCAGACAATCAGCCGCATCGCAGTGTTGGAAATAAGAAAGCAGCAGCTTCTAGTCAGGAAATTACAGTACCAAAGATGGAGCATCTGCATTTTGATGGAGCGACTGTCCTGCACATGTGAGTCCCCAGAAATAGGAGATTATTTTCCAAACAACATAGAAATATATCAGCATTTTCCAGACTAAATCAAACTACTCTAAATGTTGAGGTTCAAAATAAATTCAGAACAAATGCTGCCAAATACATTTAGTCTGCAGCATGATTATCATGCGGTGTGACACTTCAGTATATTTTGAACAGGCAGTAACTTGGGCAGCCTGGTGATGAAAAGGACCAGCTGCAGCAGCATCTCTGGAGGAAAGCCAGCAGGTCAAATCACATTTTTGGTTTTCAGTCACAGAGTTAAGACTCTGACATCAACAGTAACTATTATTATTATTTACACCTGGTTTAAATAGTTACTCATTCTTAAAACTCATTGCTGCCGTGTGGCTAAGTGTGAGCTAACTGTAGGCTAGCTGCTCCAGCTGGCTAACAGGGGAGCTAACCTGATCAGATTAGATCCAACGTTACTGTCTGACGGGCGGCGCAGCACAAACACGCCACAGCCGACTAATCCAAGTATTCACACCTTTATGACCTCTGACCTCAGCGACAGGTTAAGTCCAGTCAGCTGGACTCCGTTTGGTCTGGAGAAACGTCTCACTGGGATCAGTGGAAACAGATCAGCTCTTCATGGCAAAGAGTGAGAATACTTATGGACGTGTCTGTTCTTAGTTTTCCATTTTGCCAAAGTAAACTTGGTCCCACATTGTCAGAATGAGGCATCAGAGATGAAGTTAAGATCTGGGAAAAGTCTGGAACGAAGCCAGATGTGGAGAAAGTGAAGTGGTGTGAATGTTGACCGTAAATAAACTGAATTAATCTAAAATATCTTGTGAGATTAAGAGTTATGTCATCCTGCGTTTGATGTTTAGATAAATAAACCAAATTGTGCCACATTTCCACATAAAATTGTAATTTACTAAAGCCGTCGGATTAAAATGTTGGATAAAGTTTGAAATGAAACGAGAACTCCACGTTGTTTTTCTGGCACTGATGCATCAAACTGATAAAAATTAATTATTTCAATCTAAAATGCAGATGAATGAGCGTTTGGGAAGAAAGAACATTAAAGCTCATCTACCAGCAGCTGTGACCTTTGCCCTGGAAGCAGATAAATCGCAGGTCATGGGTTAAACACGGAACCAAAGGTCAAAGGTCACCTAAAAATAGACAGAAGCTCCGGGCTGCGGCAAAATGAGGAGGAACCCGGCTGAGCGACGGTAAACGTAGCGCTCAGTCAGGTTGCCATGGTGACAGCAAACAGTCGCCGGCCTCACCTTCGGCACCAGGAACTGAACGGTGCGGGAGATCCCTCCGTCCCACGAAGCCATTTCCATCATAAAACCTGGAAGCAGAAAACAAGAACAGAAGATTACGTTTACCTTCAAACATGATTAAACATCTGGAACATTACCCAGCATGCACTGCAGCCTGCAGGGTTACACAACAATTCAGGGGAAAATTTATTTATATCTTCATATTTACAGACACACCTGGTGAAGATGCATGAACAACTTAACAATAAATTGATTTATTTTGAATTTTTATCTCATTTAAATGTTTCATAATTTAACATCTTGAAATTGGGCCTCTGTCTCTTTAACCCTTTCATGCACAGAGGTCACTGCAGTGGACAGCTATCTAAAAGCCATGTTCTTGTGCTTCTAGTGGATTTTTATGTTATAAATGCACACAGACCACTGAAGTGGACACTAATGCATCATAAAATACACTATCAACTACTGGGCATCTGCTGCAAATGCAAGAAATTATTTTTGTTAAATCCAATATGGCCGACAGACAAAAAAAAGCATGCCAACCGACCCGGCCCCTCCTTCTACTGTACACGACTCTTGCAGTAGAATAACCCCTAGAGAATAATACTGCTGATGTGTTTTTCAAATAACTTTGCATTTGGAGAAAATTACAATCGATCACCTAAAACAAATTAAATAAAAAAATTTAACTTTTTTTTTTATGCCTTAAGAAAATAAAAAATAAAATTGGAAAAAAATCCTGACACAAAGAATCATAATTCATGCATGAAAGGGTTAAGAAGCTCCGCCTCCAGGAAGTCGTCCCAACATGGCTCCTCTATTAACCCTTCAATGTTTTTACCAGCGTTGCTCTGAGCAGCAGCTCCTATAATGAGCTCAGCAGCTATTTGCTAATTGCTGCTGGCTAGTCTGAAGGAGCTGAGTGGGGAGGAGCTGCATCTTGAAGGCGGGGCTAGGTCCACCCAGGCGTTTAACAGCTGGGATTAAAGGATTTCTAAACATGACAGAATGAAAGCAACACTGTGGGGAAAGACATGAAAACATGATCTTGTCATTCTTCCACCAGACAGCAGGGGGCAGCCCTGGTACAGACAGGGTCAAAGGTCACGGTTACCTTTGACACATTTGAAGACCAACTCTGCTCTTTTCAGGCACCATGGGATGGTCATCTCCTGCAGAGGAGAGGAGAGGGGTCTGATTATGGTTCACAGTTACAGAAAAACTTCAGAGAAAGTTTCAGTTTTGAACTGAATCCTGAATAAATGAACTTTCTGTGAGCTGATCCACCAAGTGGATCATGAGAGCTTCAAACTGATGAGGAGGAGGAGGAGGAGGAGGAGGAGGAGGAGGAGGAGGAGGAGGAGGAGGAGGAGGAGGAGGAGGAGGAGG
>CAEGAG010095313.1:0-40486 GCA_903067065.1 Brachyrhaphis terrabensis
AATAAAGTGATCTGGTGACAGGAAATGCCAAAGAATTATCTTATTTTGATTGTGTTTACTTGTTTAGCGTAGCTACAAATTTTTTTCTGTATTTTTTATTTTTGAAAAAATCCTGTTCTCATGGGGAGCTTTGTTCAGTAAAATTTGATTTATACTGTAATAGTTCATGACTTGAAAATTATACTGACCATCATTTGCATTGACCATTTAAGAAAATCTGAGAAAATATCACTTGCATAATAATTTGGAACACGGTGTATTTATTCAATTTTGGTATTTTAAGAATAACATTAAATACCTACACGGTCATGTTAGAAAAAACACATTTTTTCACAAGTCCACACACACACACTTCTGTTTATTTCAGTTTGTGCATTACGTTCCTTTTTTTTTCTCTGAAGGGTTTGCACGCCAATGTCTCAGCTCATATATGTAAACAAGGCAAAACAGCGAGATTCATTATTCGTCCCACAGCTGAACAATCTTTCTGCTTCCTGCCCACATGTCTTTTCGAGGCGGATCTGTCAGCCAGAATAATGACCTCAGCTGTCTCAGATATGGAGGAGGAATGGCGAGGATTTGGGGAAGATATAACTAGCGGAGGAATCCCATTCCATGTCCCGTCATTGGGGTTACTGGCTCGGCTGGGTTGTCATAGAGACACAGATTGTGGGGGATTGTGTTTTTTTCCCCCCCCTTTGCATATCATTGTGGGGAGACTACATTAAAATATGTCTAATTTAGGCATACGGTGTATTAATCCTCTTGGTTGAGTCACCAACATGACCCTGACATAAACAGCCTTGAAAATCCAGTGAAAGGAAAACATTTCTGGGTTTCTGAAAAACACCTGAATAGAGGATAAACCCTAACGAACACCAGTTAGGACCTACCGCTGGACATCAACCCTAAACAAACAGTCAGATATACAGTGGGATGGTTTAGAAGAGGGCACAGTCAATGTTTTTGAACAAAATCCAGTTAGGAATGTGAGACAAAAGACACTTGCCATTCAAACTGATAGTTTTACAAAGCATGGTGGGCAAACAAGTGAGTCTCCAGAGCTGGTAGACATACATACACCAGGGTTTACCCCAGTCTATTATAAGCCTGGCGGGCCACCAGGCTTTACTTTTGCCCCCACCAGGCATAGGCAATGCTTATTTATTTACATTTTTTTTAAATGTTTGCATTTTTTTAAGACTTTATAGTTGGTGTTCAAGCAATAATCTTCCAATCTTTTGATTACACAATTATCAAGTGACATTTTCTGTCAACTTTAAACATTTTTTAACTCAAAAACACGACGGGCTGCTGGACGAATGACTGCCCTAATGCCCAACCACTGAACTTAGCAAGTTTTCTGGGGGAAACCTTGCTTAACGTCACTCTTTACACGTTTTCATTTCACAAAAATTAGCTAATTGGCTCTGTCACTTAAAATCCCAATTAAATACATTGAATCTTCTGCTGGAAGGCATGTGTTGCTCCACCTTGCAGCATCCCTAGTAATTGTCCAACTTCTAAGTCAGATGAATCCAAAATTGGAAAACATTTGTTTCTTTACCAACATGCCAATTTTGCACCATTGAAATTCTAAAATCTGCATTAAGAGACCAGTTTGCTTTAATCCTCTGCTTATGTCTTGTTCAGCTGTCTGAGGACGGCTCCATTAGCAGGCTAGGTTTCTTTCTTTTCAGAGTCACTGACTACATAGGTTTTAATAATGGCTTAGAAACATTTGAGACCTTTTGGATCAGTCCATGTTTATGTTTAATATATATAGAAAATGTCTGGGAGGCAATCTCTGATTCTTTTTAATGTTCTGACAATTTTACATTGATGAAAATGCCAAAAACTGTGATCATATGAGCCAGTCGTGTAGACAAGCTGTTGGGTTTTAGTTCAAACCGGCGCTCGGAGCTCATGTAGGAATCTCACTGCCACTTTCGTGGCACTTCCCTCCTTTTAAAGTCACATCTAGGTGTCAGCTTTGAACCAGGTGCATCCGTAATTGCAGTCCGCCATCTGGATGTGGAAATAATTTAACAGATGGGATTAATAATCCATGGACACACTTTTGTTAATGTTTCAAACGGCATCAGCCCATCTTTAGAAGGAAGTCTGCTGCTAAACTGCATGAAGCACAGCAGCACGTTTTAGGTCTTTTAAGATTAAAAGTCTCCTAAAACATTTAGATTATAAAGGGTATGCTACATAGGAAGTGATGTTTGTATTTGTCCTGTAGCGGGTTATGTCCATTTCATCAAACTAGTGCTATGAATCAGTGGGACTCAAGAATTGAAAGAAATCAAACATTGTTGATGTCTGGAAATGTTTTTTTTTTTGCTGCCATCCTTCCTTCACTTTAACACACGTAATGCATATGAATGACGTGACCTCAGCTCCCTGGAAATAATAGAGCACTCCCTCCTCATTGCAATTCACTGGTCCCAGGATTTATTTCATTCCTGACAATTCTGCCATTTTGAAAGCATGTTCCTCCCAGCTCCTTGCGCCCCGCTAAAAGGAGATTTTGAGTTACAGTGATGCAGAGGTCTCCGACCCCAATTCTGGGCTTTTTAAATGACTGCCTCAGTCAATTTCTGCCAGATGGGTCTCTCATGGCAGATCTTATCTCAGTCAGATTGGAAGTTTACTCAGAATATGTCAGGCTGCTTTTGCTTCCCACATGTCAAAATCGTGCTTAACTACTCGTGGTTTACTGATTTGATTGTTATAGAATTACTATAATTATGGCTCGACTTTCGACAAAGTTGTCACTTTCAATGGCTGCTCTATTTATAACAGTATTTGAACATTAAAACCATAAAACTCTCTTTATGGACAACGGTATAAGTGCTTTCACAGGGTTGCTACCTGTGGAAATATTCCATCACTTATCCTCGTTTCCAAACCATAGTGAGTAAGCACTCTGCTTTATTTTGCATATTGTGACTATGTGGCTGGTCACTGAAGTTAGCTTCCAATTTAAGATTGCCATTCTGTTTTTAAGAAGTCTGTACATTATATTAGGTATATTAGTTTAAAATCTAATATACCTGGACTAGATTATTCTGTGCTGAACAGAGACTCTCTTAAATGCAGTTTGAGATTTAACATAAAAAACATAAATAATAATAGCTATAATAAATAAATAAAATAAAAACACAAAAATAACATGTCCTACTGCTCTAAGGCCGAAGAACAACCTTGAATTAAATCAACTATAAATTAAGTCATGGTGTTTCAGCCTCTTTTTCTTATTATAAATAAATATTTTCATAATTTAAGGTCAAAGATCATAATAAAATTCTCAAATCTGGGGTGCTCCATAAATATTTTTTTGATAGAGCTTAACTGGTGAGAACAAATGAACCCATTTCTGGTATTAAACTCCCTCAGCATCATTGTACGTTTAGTTGTCAACAACCTTTGGTACAACCACTTTTAGAAAGCAAATCATATTTTACTTTCTAAATGTGATGGCCTTCATTTATACATGTTTGGGAACAATTTTAAACATCATAGTAATGACACCCATGTAATAATCCAGTTTCTGGTCCCACCTGTAAAACAGATTGCCGTCTTTCAGATTCCTGAATGACGGCAAACACAAACTGTGAAGCAGCTGCAAGCTTTTGATTTCAATCACGCTAAAGGAAAATGGGAATCAACAAAGTAAAAAGAAGAAAGTAATATTCTTTGAAGATATTTTCAATGTGGTAAATAATCTCTGTCTCCCCCGTGGTTGCTTAGGATGAGGAATTGCTGGCAATATTGGAAAGAAAGATTTTAACCAATTGGGATTACATGATATCGACTCTTCAGCTAAATTGACTTGGACTGATATGAACTGAATTGAAACAACCACCTGCTAACATTTTTTTTTTTTGCTCCAAGAAAGGGCTTATTGGTTTGTGCATCAATCAAATGTTGCAATATTTGTGTTTCGACTCAGATTACTACTGACAGGAACAACATACCTGGGAAAATGTATTACATTTCAAGTCAGTAACCCCTATTTGGACGAGCAAGAGTAAAATCAACAACAAAGGCTCTGAAACAACAACAACTCCTCACAGATAAAAATATACGAGTGAAACATTTTCTAAAGTAGGTGAGTTCTCAGCCTGTGTACATGCAGGCAGGCGAATGCTGGGGCTTCAATGCACTCATGGAAGGTCCCATCCTACTGTGAGAAGGTTGGCACCCAGCCTGGGACCTCATGCTGGATATCTGCAGATCCCTCCTCGTTGTCATCAAACAAACTCGATGTTCCCTTCGACTGCTCCTCCAGTGTACACACTGCGCTGACTGCGGAGATAGAAAATCCTCTTAGGAAATACAAGATGTCTTCCAGTCATTGTGGTCTCTGCCATTAGCTGTTAAGGGGCGAGTTATACAGCAGGAGGAAGGGCGCAGATTGCATAAACATCAAATCAAGGTCTGTGTCTGTGTGCGATTGCGACCTCTTGACCCTTAATTGTGTTTTTGTGTGTCCCCGTCTGCAGAGGCATTCAAGGGAAGAAGTGCGGGACCATTATCGTGAAAGCCGAGGAGTTGAACAACTGCAGGGTGAGTAACTGGTTTCTTAGAACTCTTTGCCTTTAGGTTTTCTGTTTTTAAGATCTGCTTCAACACACGTTTTAGTTTGTTCACATTGAAATAATGGAGGCTTTTCCCAAATGAGTATATTAGTTGTTTTTCCACTTGTATCTTTGTACGATTAAATATTGATGTCATTTCGTCATGTTGCGTCTTGTTGTTCTCAAAAGCAGACGTGGACTTTATTTTCTGCAACCCAATTGAACGAACATATACATGAACCCACCATCCCTACAACTCAATCTACAGAAGCACTTTCATAATTACTTAGCCCTAAATAAAGAGCCTTATCTAATTTTACACAATCCATTGCCAAGGGGCTTTGTTCCAACAAATCAACCAAAAACAAACATCCTCACACTTGGTGTTAATTTATTGTCATTTTAGACAAACTTGAGGTACTTTACAATATGCATAGTGCACTGAAATCTATTTATTCAAATGCAAAACAACAAGAGAAAAACACTGTTCAAATCAATAAATAATAAGGTTTCTTCTAAGGGATTACATCAAAAATGTGTTGATCCTCCCCCTGTATTTCCCTGGTGCTATTTATTTGTCATCTGTCATCGTTGCTGTCCCAGTTTCTGTACTCAGCACGCCCTTAATTACTTTTTCAATAACGGAGCAGGAACACTCTTTTCCCAAGTCATCAATAAAAAGATAAATACATTTTAGGATTCAGACTGTCACAGTTAAATAAAATGACGCCCTTTTCTTTTGCTATGCACCAGTGAAGTTGTAGGAAAGCAGACAGCAGCAGCCTTGGCACACGAGAAGAGGCAAAAGTAAACTTCCTGTTCTATTTACATGGAAAAAAAGTGGAATTCCTGGAAAACTTCATGAATATTATGGATCAGGGGTGAATTAACCGGATACAACAGTATGGGAAAACCAGTTGGAGACTGCAAAAAAAACCCTTTTATATCCACGGAGACGACCTCGAGCTTCATTGGAATGATTCAGATCAAAACATCCCCATGTCAGAAAAGCCTAGTCAAAGTTCAGACGTAAATATGACTGGAAATTTGGGGCTAGATCTGAAAATGTATGTTCAGAGAAGCGCTCAAAAGTAAGTCTGTATGTGGAAATGTAATGACTCCAGAGGGTTCAAACGGACGCCACACTTCACTTCACATGCACTACATTTATTAAATCAGTCTGGAAAACAGATATTAAGAAAAAGGAATTAATTTATTCAATTAAATTTTCAATAATTGCCAACCTTTACTTTATGAAGAATTGTTTTTGTTTTTGTTGTTGTTTTTTTTTAGCTAATTAAAGCATCAAAATTGGGCTTAAATGTGCATTTTTTTGACATTCTTACATATCCAAGTTTTCCAGTTTTACCTAAACTTCTACCAAAAAGTTCAGATGTGATCGTAAACAAGATATGAACCCAATTAAATGACTCTTGTAACTATATTATTGGAAAATCCTGTTGGCATTTTAGCTACATCTCTGCTCCTGGCAGTTTCTGGGTGTTTATAGGTCACTGGAGTTTATGCAGTTACCATCTCTACTCTCTGTTCTTACTATAAATGATTTCTTTTCAGTCCCACTGGTTGATCCAGACATACTTACTTTGTTTCTTAAGGAATCAGTGATGATGCAGTTCTGTGGGACCAAGTTGGACAAAAAGGATTTCTTTGGCAAGTCGGATCCATTCCTGGTTTTCTACAGGAGCAACGAAGACGGCACGTGAGTTTTCCTCCCATCCGTTCGTCCTGTTTTCACGTTCCCTCCATCACTTTCTTTCCCCTTTTCATTTGGGTTTTGACCCCCATGTTGGGTTTTTATTGATTTTCCGTTTAAATGTGTGTGAATTACACGTGGAGACGTCAACGTGAGTGTTGGGGAAAAGCACAGCAGGCACAGATTTTACATGTGTGTGTTGGATCCGGCTCTGTTGCCGCTCTGTTATCCTGCAGTGCAGTACAAGTCAGATAAGGCTTTGTGCTCTGAGGGACTCATGAAATTATCTCTTTTTCTGCTTCCTGACGGGGTGTGTGGGGGTGTGTGTGTGTGTGTGTGGGGAGAGCACAAAATGCCACAGTAAAAATACATGTTTGAAACAGGAAACGTTGTTTAAAAAAAATGTCATGGCAACTTGAAAGTAATTTAAAGCTGTGAGATGCTTTTGCTTTATTATATTAAAGCTACCAACAAATATCTTTGAATTTTTGTTTTTATACTTTGAACATTTGAACCTGGAAAGGCTGAGGTAATGTATTTTTAGAGCTATCACATTGAAAGCAAATTTCAGAAATTGCATTACATTTTATTCGTTGTTTATCTATATTAACAATGAATGCCTTTATTTACTCAAAATTGAGAGAAATAACAAAATAGAAACAAAAAAGATTCTTAAGGACCAGAAAAAGTGTGGCAGTCTTAATAAATGGTCTATTTCTGTGTGATATTTTACTTAGTTCAATAATTTTCAGTTATCCTACAATACCACAGAGAGGTTGACAAAATACTATTTGATTAACAAACCCAGGAAGACAAATGCAGTATCCAATTACTTAGAAGCAGAGGTGATGTCACACTGTGTGTGAGGGTGCATTTAAAACAGAAACAAAATAATTTGTAGTTGATGCTGTCAATTGGAGTAGCTCTTATTTTAACTAAGGTTGCCAACTTTGCCAAATCTAGCATGTAAGATATGTCTTCCTGTTGTCTGTTGAGGGTTACTCTATATTAACAATTAGATCAGGTTTCTCCGACACCTTTTGAACAAAATGTCCCCTTGGCGGGTATGAATTGATATTCTGTAGTTCCTTTTTGTTTTTTGGCTGGAAAAATGAAAACAATCAACACTGCAATAGCAGCAACGATGAAAAGGATTGAAATGACCCAACAAAGTCAAACTCTTTACCAGCAGCCTGAATGAACGTCCGATGTCCCTAAAAATAAAAACTGACTTTGGTTCTTCTTCCGTCAGTTGCAACGTCCACACTAAAGAGTGTTGTGAATAGCTGTGTTTCTATTATGAATGTGTGTCAAACTGTCAATATCTCATCTGATAAATGGTCAGGGTTAGTTAAGGTGAAAATCATCCAAGACTATTTATTGATTTATTGAAAATCCTACATTTCTCCAATCAAAATCCCTCCCTACTCTTTGACACTTTTGCTCTTTGGTGACTTGATTTCACTTTGGGTCTCTGGGTCACGTCTACCACCTTCCACAGGTTTACCATCTGCCACAAGACCGAGGTGGTGAAGAACACGCTGAACCCTGTGTGGCAAGCCTTCAAGATCCCCGTGAGAGCTCTCTGCAACGGAGATTACGACAGGTAACCCTCCCTGGTTTATGGCTACCAGACCACTGCTTCTGCAAGCATCTTGAACAGCATTACATATTTTCCCAGTACTGCACACAAAACAAAATCTTTAGAGGAATAAATAGCTTTAAGAACTCTTATTAATGAACAGCAGGTTCCTGCTAATGGCCTCTTCAGACTGGTTTTTGGCTGTGTTTATAAAAACAACCCCATGTAATAGTTGCATAAAAGGCTCTTTTTATGCTATTATTAGGATTCTGTAGAAATGATAGAAGCTGTCATTATGTGACAGTGCTGATAACCTGCCAGAGACGTGTGCCTCACATTGTTTCTGTTTCTCTGGAAAGATAATGTCAGTGGAAAGTAAATAAAAGCCCGCCCACATGAAAAATGCATGTTCTGCATTGTGTGAGGAGCAGCAGAGGATCACCAACAGAACGAGTGAATTCTGCTAACAGTTTCACCACAGGGGCAGAAATAATGACTGCTGTCGCTCTCTATGTGAAACCAACTAGCATTCAGGTTGATCCTTCAGTCTTACTGGTGAGCGGTAATATTATTTTCTGGCAGTATTTATTTTTTTAAGTCATTTGGACCTGGTCTACACCACTATTTGCTGTGCAGATACAGTGTTAAATGGTGTGATTAGCTGCTTCCTCTTAATGCAGGACTCTTTTTCTTTTGGGAGGGGCAAACTGATGATGATGATGAAACTCATTTGACTCCAGGCAAGAGCTTTCCTGTCAGCTCTCATAAACATCCTGCCGAGGTGACGACATTTAGGGGAGACTTTGCAGCAATTTCATGGAAGCGGTGGGGCATCTCATGAAGGAGACCTAAAATTGCCACAAGTGAAAACGGAGAAATAAACTTTCTTCTGTCTGATTCCTACCTCTTTTTCCCACGAGCCCCGTTTAGTCCGCCTTAATAAAGCTGCAGTTCATTGGCCTAGAAAGTCTGGTTTGTTTGGGGGAGGTGTGAAGGTGCAATTGAACTCTGATGGGGACCAAAAAAGCAAAACGTAGGTCTCTTGGTTCTGTTGAAAGGAACTCTGGTTCAGGTCGACTGTACATTTGGATGTGATGGACCGGAGACTGCTCCAAAAGCAAGAAGCAAGCTGTAGTGCTGGGTATTCTGGGAGAGTCTAATGCTAGTGGGAAAAATTGCTCAGGGCCTTTTACCAAAGACAAAAAAATTAATCCAACAATCACTAAAATCTGACGTTTGCCATTTTTGTTTACATTTTAAGAAGAAGAAGGAAGTTGCACTCATGTCTTCTTTGGAGGTTTTTGTGCCGTTTCCTTCAGTGGTTCTTGGTGCAGCGCCACCACAGGTGAGGGGAGGGAACAGGTTTTTCAATTAGTTTGGATTTCTTTGTCAGTGCAGTGTGAAAGCGAACCGCACCAATTTAAAATGCAGCAAATGTTGCAATTCTGGGATTTTATGTCAACATCTCTCATAATGGTGAAACAAAAGAAAAGGAATGCAAGTTTTTTTTTTTTTTTCATGTTTGTATTCAGCCAGCTGTATTCTGATACTCTCACAGCTCAGAAGATCTGATCTGTTCAAAATAGTACAAACATAAGTCAGGAATTGATCCTGTTGAGGATTGCTGACACGTACACCTGCTGGGAAACGGGTTTCCTCAGCTTTCTGTGACACTGACTGTGGAAGTGGAGAGGATGGAGAAGCTGTCAGAAGCACTTATTGTTAAAGATGTACTGAATGACAGGATTTGGAGTCTTAACTCATAGGTACAGAGCGCAGCGTCTATACCTGAGTGTTTGCTATCAAAACTCTCACAGTCGAGGAAGAGTGGCAGTAAATCCAACTAATACTAAATCTTTATTCTTGGAAATAAATTCATCTTACATTGCTGTAGCATATTGAGGGTTTTTTTAAACCACCACTCCAATTGTGCATGTTGCCTTGCAGCTGATTTATTGACAAGCATGTTCTCTTCTCCTTCCCATTTTGAAGAGTGTCTCTGATTACTAAGCAAAAGTTCCCCAGCTGTGATTGATTAAAGAAAGGAGAGTAAAAATGAGAAAATGGTTGAGTTGGGCTTAGTTACATTTCTTCCTTGGTTACATAAGATCTCAGGGGAAGTTCAACTCTATCAAGTAAGAAAACAAATCAATGGATAGATCCTCTTGTGTCTACAGCAGCTTATTAGTGAAAAGGGCACAAAGAAGCCCGCCACAGGGTTTATCTCTGCTGAGCTAACAGACAGCAGCATTGATTCTAAGTTTGGTCCAATAAGCTTACTGCTGGAGCGGAGTTGCTCCATGCCTTATCAGCGGGGGACTTTGCAAGCTGCATGTACGGCGCACAAACGCTGCCACACGAGTCTGCAGCCTGAGACGGGAGATAAGGGCGAGCTGAAGCTGGAAAACAAAGGAGGACTGTCTTTCTTTTCTTTCCACACATGCACTCAATTACAGCTTCATGTTGCATCATCAAAGCTCCGAATGACGAGATGTTTTCCTTCCGTCGTCGTCTTAAGGAAAAAGGAGATGAAAAGTGGCAACTGGGAGCGCCGTTCACCGGTGTCGGACTGGACCACCGTCGCCGCCCCCTTCTCCCGACTTTTTCTTTCCCTGTAAAGCGCATCCGGCTCTCCTCAGCAGCTAACGAGGACTTACATTTCCCGTCCTCATTCTGCAAGACGGAAAAGTTCAGCCGGGGTTCGGATTCTAATTAGATATCACTCAGATGCTTTAGAGAACGGGCTCCGTGCGAGTTCAGACCACAGTCTGGAAAGTCCCCTGTCTAGTTAAAGACTTGTGCAGTGTAACACAGGAGATCTGTCTCTGCTTTCTTCTGTCAAAATGACAAACTAAATTAACGGAGAGGCCCGTCACTCTCTCCGGCTGAGTGCAGAGGGCTCTCTGGTTTAATTTGCTGCTTGTTCTTTTATTCTTCTGCCCTCTCTCTCCTCCATGCCCTTCCCTATGAGCCATTCTTCTGTTAAAGATATTGGTAGATGGAGCGATAGCATCACATATCAAGCCCTTTCAGGTTGTTCTTTATTTTTGCTTTCTAATTTCCTCATAAGATATAATGACAGAGAAATGGATGCATTTCGAGGTGACAAGAGAACATTATCAAAAATAAGTAAAGGGCAGGTAGATAACATTTTGAAGCTTCAGGAAGGCTCTGCCTCTCTAAAAATAAAATAGATATTTTTTTGTTTGCCTCTTTTGTTGTTCCGTTTTTGCTTTCATTGACATAAATGAACTCAATAAGGTCAAAATTTTAAATTTGCTTCTCTCCCACCAGAACAATCAAGGTCGAGGTTTACGACTGGGACCGAGACGGCAGGTAATTACTCT
The DNA here is from genome assembly GCA_903067065.1 of Brachyrhaphis terrabensis. Taxonomy (NCBI): domain Eukaryota; kingdom Metazoa; phylum Chordata; class Actinopteri; order Cyprinodontiformes; family Poeciliidae; genus Brachyrhaphis; species Brachyrhaphis terrabensis. The sequence continues at coordinate 11,233 of CAEGAG010095313.1, forward strand.
GGAACAATGTGAAGTCCTCATACTCTTTGCTGACAAAATGGGATTGTTTTTATTTTTATTATTTTTCTATTTTTTTGCATAATTGTGGCGTTGAATTAAAACGACGCTGCCATGTTTTGCCATTTAGATATTGCACCATTTAGGGTGAGGCAATATGCTGCACCACATTACAAGTAGGGGCTTTAGAGACCATATCAAGACTTTCATTGTTTTGTCTGTATGCTGGAGGAAAAGTGCCTCCTCTACTTATTCATATTATGCCATCATACAGTCATCTGTAAAGGTAATGATACAATACTCTGAAATACGCAATCGTGCAGATATTAAATGAAAGTGGGCCGAGAATAGAGCCCTGAGGAACACCAGATGTGATGTGGTGAAGCCTTTCCAGAGTCTTAACAGTCTCTCTTCATTTGTCCTTGTAGCCATGACTATATTGGGGAGTTCAGCACCAGCTACAGGGAGCTCTCTATAGGACAAAGCCAGTTCAATGTCTATGAGGTGAGTCTGAATGTGTGTCTATGATGAGTTAGCATGCACATTTCTGCAAAGTTGTTTGTTGTTTTTTTTCATGGTAATTTCTTTTGTCAGTTTTGTGAAATTTTATCAAGTCTTCTGCAATTTTAATTGCATTCAACTGGATCTAAAGCATTCGTTACAGGAGAATATTTAAAAATTTATAAATTATCACCTCAGATTAAAGAAGCAAAATGGAAGAGTTTTAAAAAAAATGTCATCAGCTTTAGACAATGATTCAGATTTTTATGATGAAAACAGGAAAAAAAAGCTGCATCTTGAATGATGAAATATTCATCATTATGTATTTTCCAGGCGTATGGCGCCATTTTATAGCACAATCAAGAAACCTTCAGTTGTTATATAAATACTGTGACTACTATATATTAAAAGAAATTTGACTTTGTATTTTAACGCCTTGAAATTCAGCCTCTGACTCTTTAAAAACTCCTGCTCTTTCTGAAACTCCAGGAAGTCATCACATCGCTCTTCTTTTAAAACTTTAACTCGCGTTTCACTGAGAAGTAGCTCGTATAATGAACTCAGCTGATACGCAGTTCCACCAGGTGTTTGCTAACAGCTACTGGCTAGTCTGAAGGAATCGAGTTGGGGATTTGCAGGGGACGGGGACTCTGAGGCGGCAGCTCAGAGGCATGGAAACTGCAGCTCTGAGGAGGAGCTGCACCTTGTAGGCGGAGCTATGTCCAACCAGGTGTTTTGCACAGCTGAATGGTTGCCATGGGAGATTACAGGATTTCTCAAACATGCATGAAAGAATCAAAGCCACTCTTCAGATATGTTTTCGATGAGGGAATAACTCAAAAATAGCTCAAACAAGTCAAATTTACGTACTACTGGCCCTTTAATTATGTATGGCAGTCACACACACTGGTGCTACTACAGTGGTATTTAGTAGTTTCCATAGTTGATTGACACACAGGGAAAAGCACAGAGGACGTCTTGCTTGAACAGCCGCTGTTCGCTTTAAACTCTTTTATTGTCTTTTACATCTTATCTCACAGTAATAAACAATTTTCTTCACCTGCTTGACCTCAGTACAACCTCACTGTATTACTTTTGTTTTGGAAATAAGCCTACAGTGCGTCTGTTTCACTTTTACTTTCCATCTCCAAAGGCACGCTCGCCTCATGGGTGCTCGCTCAAAGATAACCAAGGAGAAACACACACAAAAAAATCCACACGTTTTGTCGGTTGTTTTTCCTCGAGGCCCTCTTCCTCTGTTTAACCTTGGCACAGTTTAATGGGACCAGGAAGCAACGCTCCAGTGTTTGGGATTCAAGACGAGTCTCGGCCTTGCTTCTGTCTGGCCCCTTTCATTACCGAAGCTCTTGGATGTTTTACAAACTCCTGGCAGATTTATGAAAGATGGCACCAATTGAGGGCAACAGCTGAAGATGGACTAAGAGCTTGAGCTTTATCTATCCGAGGAGAGCGTCTAAGGTCTGTTTGTCTTATAAATTCACACCAATTCTGCACATAATGTTGCTGATTAAAGATGGGATTTTTCTCCATTTTGTTCTTTCGTCTCCTACCTTCTTCCTTGGTCGTGTCTCGCCTCCTAAAGAACATCTGCTGTTCTGCTTTTATTTGCTAACAAACTCAACACGAAGGAACAAACTAATACAGAAAAACCTAAATAACAAAAATAAAACAACCCAAAAATAATCCAACTACAAGGGCCAATAAAACCGAAATCACAAAAACCCGTGAGTCATGACCGATCATCTGGTAATCTGGTTTGTGGTACAAACTAAGGCCAGAGGACACGGATGTTTTAAATCTTAAGTTATGGATTCTGTTGCCTTGATTCAGTTGAATGTTTTAAAAAGCAGCTACAGACTTTTCTGCTTTAAAATCATTTTTAATTAGATTAGGCTCTATTTTAGGATGCAACTTGTCTTTTTATTTTTAAACATCCTTCTGTTTGACTGTCCACTTTATGCTCTATACATGTGCAAAGTGTTTTATTTAGATATATGAATGTTACTTTTGGCTTTTTACTTTTACTTACTCCATCCTTCCCTTCTTTTTTTCCTTTTGTTTATGCCTTCTTGTGCCCTTCATTCTTTCCTTTCTTGTCTCCTTTCTACCTTAAATGTCTGACTTTCCCTATTTTCCTTATTTCTTTGTACTTCCTCTCTTATATCCCTCCATTTTTTCTTCCTTGCTTTCTAGTGTCCTTATTCCTCCCCTCTGTCCTTCCTCACTACCTTTCTTGTTTCTTTTCCGTGCCCTGCCTCCCTTCTTTCTTTCTGTCCTTCATTTTTTCCCTCTTTGCTTTCTTGTGTCCTTACTTCTCTACCTGTCCTTCCTTGGTCCCTTCTTCTCTTCCTTGTTTTTGTTTTACTCTTTTACTTATGTCCTTCCTCTCTTTCCTTTTTTGTATTTATCCTGTCTTTCCTTACTTGTCATTCACCATCCCTTCTGTCCTTCTTCTCCTCCCTCACAGTCTCTGTTTTCTCTGCAGGTTCCATATTTAAAGCCTGCTCACAGTAGAAATATCCCTTTTTTATTTTACATATAAATTAAAATGATTTTGGATGAACATGTGTAGGAATTCCTGCTTTGCTGCATGAGTGAAGTTTTAATTTAGTGCATTATGTTCCCTTTTGCAGGTGGTAAATGCCAAGAAAAAAGGAAAGAAGAAAAACTACAAAAACTCAGGAACGGTAAGCCAGAAACTCTGCTTCATTGTTTTCTCCCTCAGTGCATTGAGCCGAGTTTAAAAGACCTGAAATGTGGTTTTATGCTTCACTTCCTGCAGCCTCTTTCATCCCGTTAAATAGAACTGGACTTTTTTTTATTAAATTAAAGAGAAACACCTACATTTGTCCCGTCGGGGGTCGTTGACTGTTACCCTATTGTTTCCAGGTAACGCTGCTGTCCTTCCTCGTGGACGTCGAAGTCACCTTTCTGGACTACATCAAAGGAGGGTAAGCGCCCGCCTTGAACCCACAGCTCAAACGTGGGGGCCGCATCGGTAATGAGGGCTGGCGTGCCGAGCGGCGTCCCTGTCTCGATAATCAGCCCTTCATGACGGCGTGTCTGCACAGTGCCAAAGATAATGATCCCTCTATGTGAGAGAGTCATGCGGAAAAGTGTACATTTGCATGTGAGAGGGCGACAGCGAAAGAGAGAGAGAAGACGGACAGATGGGCTGACCCCAAGTCACACACAGATCAGTGTTTGTGTGTCTGCGTCCTGGTGTGTAGCGGCTTCCATCCTCGCATCTCTGTGCGTGCGCTTGTGGACGTATGGTTCACAGGAGGGTTGACCGTGTGTAGCTATGCATGGCATAGATGCTCGCCTACACACTCTGCCTTCATTAGAGTCCCAGAGGGGGAGACTGTCAAAGGAGAGAGTGCGTGTCTACAGCTTTAACAGAAAATGCCACTGATGCATTTGTGTTTACAGGCTACCAAAAAGTTGGCTAGCTTGTTTTTCGTCTTTTCATAAAAGTTTTTTGAAACAGTTTTGTGGGTTTGAATTGTTTTGTGGCACAGATCCAGAGGAATAAAAACAACGCACTGCTTCTTTTTTTAGATTTTCTTGATTTATTTATTTTTATTTTTTGAAGAACAGAGAGTCTGCACATCCCTAAAGTCTTAAATGTATGTAGCTAAACTTCAATTAAAATTTCTTGGCCTTTAACACATTCATCACGTTCATGTATTTAAGTTTCCTCTTGGAACTTTTCTGTTAGACAAAAATCTGAGTCGCATGCAGACATCTTTGTTGCGCTCTATGACTCAAGGGCTCAGCTACAAGTAACTAGCTGCTAATACACCTTTGCTAGCCAGCTAGCTAGCAAAGTGCACATGTTTTACATTTATAGTACATCTGTCGCAATACAGGTCTTAAATTTCATTCTTAATGGTCCTACAAATATCTTAAATTTGAGTTGATAAAACCTGCAAGTGGCAGGGTAAAAAAAAGAGATTTCAAGGAGATACTGATGTAATACTTAGATGCCACAACTATCCAGTTCAACTGAGGACGTGTTTTCAGTTATAAAATGCAAGCCTGCGCTCCCACCACATGTCCTGCATATGTTCACACACTCACTGTCTGCTAAAGGAGACGTCCTTCCTGAGTGTGGATTTCTCAGCCACTTTGTGTTTTGTTTTTTTTCCCATCTTTTTTGGCACTGCATTGAGAGTGTAAGCTGGATGCTCCGACACCCTTGTGGGTAAATTAGGAGCCAAGTGCGATTTCTCTGTTTGCAGCCTAAATGGACCGTAATGGTCCTGTCGCACTTGCTCCAGTTGCGTAATGGGCTGACGGTGTGTTTGTTTGTGTGCATGGACACAAAGATGCACTCTCGCACATTAAAGTGTGAGCACACACCCAGACATTCTTCCGTTTGAGCATTTTTCTTGTGTCTACCTGTCCAGATAGTATTTAGTCTCTTTCCCCTACCTGCTTCTGTCGTCACTGGTTCTTTGTCGTCTGACTGATGGCTCTTTTTGCAGTTTCAACCTAATCAGCTAATTGTTCAATTGAACCTAATTAGGAACTAGACCTGCTGGTTGGATTAGCATAAATGACTGATTTGAAAGCGCTCTCCGTAAATCCAGATTGACGGCGCTCTCATGCTTTTCCTTCTCTTTGATAGCGCTACCCGTGAATTGTAACAAAGAAGCCCCGTTTTGTGCCGGAGTGATGATGAAGTGATGAATTGTTGCCGATATCTTTCATTCTGAACACCGTCTTTGAAGACCGCTCTGTCACTCAATGTGACAGATATTGTTTGGTTTGTGAATTGAGCATAGAAACCAGAATAGAGGCAGGAGGGAGCTCTGCTGGCACTGTCATCTTTCTGAGAAGCTATCATTAGCGGGAGAAGCGGACAAAAAAAAAAACCCCGGAAAAAACGGCAAACAAGGCAGCTCCTTGAAAAGACACCAGGCTTAATTGGAAACTTGAAACAGTCCGTTATGTTCATCTTACAATATAAAACACTAAAGTTAAGTATGAATTTATTAAAACATAATTCTGCAGTGGACAAACTTTAAGTATATAATCACCACGAGATGGAATGAAGGAAGGAAACGAGATTGGACACAAATAAGGAAGGAAGGGAACGAGAGATGTCAGACAGAAAGACGTGATGCTAGAAGATTGCAAAAAAGTATGAGAATGCTGGGAAAGAAAGGAAAAGAAATAACTCGAGGTAGGAAGTAGAGAAGTAAGAAAAGAAAGGCATACAGAAAAGGGAAAATTAAATGAAGGAAAACCGTAGACGAAGAAGGAATCAATTGAAAAAAGGGTGAAAGATACAAAAAGGAAGGAACAAATGGCATTAATAAAAGAAAGGGCAATAGGAAGGATACAACAAAGGAAATATAGAAGGTAGAAGAGCAAGAACAGGGTAGAAAACTAAAGGACACGAGGAAGGAAAGACCCAAAGTAGAAAGGAGGAAATGACACTAGGAGGGATACAAGGAAGTTAAAAAAGGAGGTAACTTTTAAACAATGGAAGAGAAAATAAAATCTAGTAATATTCAGACCTTTTCTTTTATCTCAGTTCATTTCTGTCCTGTAAACGTCTTTAAGTTATGCTATAAAAGAATAATAAGTTCCAAAACTTGTTAGTCTAGCAGTTGAAAAAGAGTATGAAGATTACAGTGTTGCATATGTCTGCTGTATGAGAGATTAATCAAGAAATCACGTGGTTTTTCTGAGCAGTCGAGTCCTCAGAAGTCCAGCCTAGTTTTCAGGAACCATAAAAGCGAAGGTGACAACGGAGGTTGATGTAGAGGAGTCAAAGTGATCGGGCGTTTGGCTTCTTCTGCCGCCATATGGACGCTGTCCAACAAGAAACATCTGCTTGCCTCTCATCAGGAGAGGTCACTTCCCTCAACATCTGATGCTGTTTTCAGGTCGCTCAGTGCACTCATGCATACACACTTCACACTGGCACGGAGGAACAAGAAAACATCTCTTCTGAACATGACTTAAAGTTTTGGGCTTTTTTTTAGGCAGGAATATTCTCGTGTTAAAGCTTTCAGTAAACAAGTTATATTTTTGTATTGGTTACTGATCAGGTATTACTGTAAATTTGAACTCATCAGCTTCAAATTAGCCCATTTCAAAGATCTGCATAACTCAAGAGGCTTTTTTCATTTAAATTGAGTTTTGTTCTGGTAATTTTAATATAAAGATAAATTTGTGTCTTTATTCAGCTAATATTATGACTATATTCTCAGGCCCTGATACTCCATCACACCACTAAGAGAAGGGTTGATTGAAATAAAAGCCACTTTTAAAAATATCTCCTGTCATTTATAAAAGAAAGTGAGGAAAAATAATTATTTTTAAGCCACATCGCCCTGTCCTTCCTTAGAGTTTGTACTGTTTTGCATATTCCATCCAGCATTCCCCTCCTGACCGATGCTAAGTTTATAGGAACCACGTATGTGCTCATGTTTTATTTATTTTGGCTCTAGGCAAGGAGCTAATGTAAACTCAGAGTTCCGGAAAATGCAGTAACATTTTGGGAAGCAGGATAGTTTTTAATCTGAGCTGCTGTGCCGTATTCAGCAGCAGGTCCTGTAGATGACCAAGTGTTATTTTACAGCATCCAGGATCTACTTCTTGTCCTGTATGGTTTACGTCCTCCCTGCTTCTCCTGGCAAAGTGTCGCTTTCCATCAGCATCAGTGAATCAGTGGTATAGAGTGACTGTGCATTGCATCAGCTGCATGTACGTGCAAGATAAGCAAGACACATATTAGCATTTGAAGGGCTGCACTTTACTTAGAAGTTCTAAGTGACTTAGTTACAGTATTTCTAGTGTGAAGATTAGAAGTATGAAGCAACTAGAAGTGTTTTAATATTCCAATATCACTGATAGTGATGCATAAGGAATAAGTAAGCACTTGTTGCATGGCCAAAAGTGCAAAAATAATTTTCCTGAACAAAATAAAAAACAAAAACTGCAGACTAAGTGATGGACCAGATTTCAGGTGACTTTTTTTTTTTCATTTAAAAACACAAAACGGTAATTTGTTCATTTATTTTGCCTTTCCAATACAACCTCTTTAAATCGTGCAGGTGTATTACCTAGACACCGGCTATTTCTGGAGACAAACACTTACGACAGGTGAAGATGTCGGCTACAAATCTGTCTTTAATTTGAGTGGAAATAGTAAAGCCCACTTTAACAATGACTTTTCTTTCACACATGATTTGACTGGGTTGCCTAGCAACATACACACAAAAAAATAAATGTGGTTAATCATAGCTCTTAAAGGAAATTAGAATCAGCTAATATTAATTGAGTAAGGTCAGAGCTTTACAGAAATCAGATCTGGAGGGCTTTGAATCTCAGATTGACTGATCAGTAGGATTTAAGTGTGTTTAATGCGGATCATGCAGAAATATGAATGATTATGCCACACAGTTAAGTTTCCTTTGTGGTTGTAACTCATTCGTTCTTCATTGCTGTTAAGTTCACCTCGTCCTGCTTTTCCCCTCACAGTTTGAGTTGTTCTGTCGAGCTTTGTGCATCTGTGACGGCCAGAGGTATGGCAGGAGAGGAACAGGAACATGAATAATTTAGACTGCTCACATGGAGCTTGTTTCTGCCAACATGAGGACCTGGACCAGAATCCACTTACTGACCCCTGTGTCCCTACAGCTGTCCCCGAGAAAAAGCCTTGTTATTTTCTGGTGATTGAGTAAAGTAGCTCAAAAGTGTTTACATGGCTGTGAAAACGGTGTTACTGATTCCTTTGGTTTTATACTTATTTGATATACTTATATGAAAAGCCACATCAAGTACTGCCAGACCAGGTGTTGGAGGTTGACCGGTGATATGATGTATCTTTGCCAGGGGGCCCCGAGTCCAGTCCAAACAAAACACAAGACTGACTTGGAACAAAAAACAATGAGACCATGACAGTTACACCCTGTTGGGATGATGAGGTCTACTCCTTGTACCCATTAGTTTGAACATGAGGGCAATTAACTCTGGGCTCAGAGAGATTTCTCTGCTTTCCATTGACCTGTGAAGGTGACGAGGATGACGACCCAATTGGCGTTTGACTTCAAAGATTAGTGTACAAGCGGCAGCGTTGAGGATTTGCCATGACAGACTGCTTAACCACATGATGCTTCTAGAGGTCAACAAGTTGTGGAGTGTTTTTGATTTCGAACGAAGCGTCAGTCTCTTCCAAGCGGTGTCGTCAGTACTTGCCATGTCCTGACTAATAAATTATGTCTCCTTTTGTTTTCAAAGGACCCAGATCAACTTCACGGTGGCCATTGATTTCACAGCTTCCAACGGTGAGGACACACTTGAACCGTGCACACATTGACACTTGGAGAGCTGCCTGAAGACAGAAAAAACCCTAAGCACATAAGGGAAATTTATTCAAACATATGCAAATGGAGAAATCAAGTATTCCTTAATGGCCCCCCTCCATCACACCTGGCAGCTAACGCTCAGCGCTCTAACAGGCTAAGATGGTGTTGATTACGGACCAAGTTATGCATTTAAGATTGAGCTCAAGCCATTTAGAACAGGGGGCAGCAATTAAACTAAGTTCTGTTAAATATAGCAAATGTTTTCAAGCAGTGGACGGACCAATGAGTCTGAACTGTTGGTGCACATGATCCTGTGGGTCTGTCAGAAAATGTTTTTTATGAGCAAGCGAGCCACTGACATAAGTCAAAACTTGGGAGGTCAAAATAAACGTCACATTAGCGCTGCATCTGTGAATTAACCGCGTCTTTTAAGGCGTCTACTCAGATTTTATTAACCTCCTTTTTAACTTGCTCCCTGACGAAATTCCCAACTTTTTTTCCACGATACAGTAAAATATTTTCTTAAAACTGATGGGTCGTAAAATATCAGCTCGCAATCTCTGAATTTCTTTTGCGTTTCACAGGAAACCCAGCCCAGCCCACCTCTCTCCACTACATGAGCCCATACCAGCTGAACGCCTACGCCATGGCCCTGAAGGCGGTCGGCGAGATCATTCAGGACTACGACAGCGACAAGATGTTCCCCGCACTGGGCTTTGGAGCCAAGCTGCCGCCGGACGGGCGGGTGTCCCATGAGTTTGCCCTGGTGAGTGGAAGACCGGGACATGATATAGAGCTGCAAAGTTCTAAATTCTGCTATTGGACTTTCTTTATGCACATTAGCAAAACTTTTGAAACTTTTTCAAAGTTTCAAAAGCCACTGTATAATCTCAATCGTTGATATTTTATTATTGGGAAGTTTAAAGCAGGCTTGGATTAGTAATTTATGAGGCTTAATTTAACCCTTTTCTGAAACGAGTGAATTAAAGTCTCTTCGCTTGTTTCTTAAAGGGGCAGTACTATGTATTTTCAGCCACATTCTGCCATTGTGTAGCACAATAAAGTAACTGTTACCTTCAGTGCTGTAGATATAAAAACATGACTTAAAAGACATTTGACAAAGCAATTTAACACCTTGAAATTGGGTTAGGGTTAGGAAGTCACACAGCAGCGTTTCTCCATTAAACGTTTACCAACGTTTTTAGGAATGTTTATGTTGAGCTCAGCAGACGTGCAGTTCCACCAGATGTTTGCTAATTGCTGCCGCTAGTCTGGAGGAGCTGAGTGGGGAAGAGGGATGCTCTGTGAGGCGGCTTTTGGTGATGGAATAACATCATAACATTATGTAAAGCTTAAAAAATTGATTTAATATAACACTGCCCCTTTAAGGATTCAGTTACATTTCATTGCTCCGTCTCCTTCACTTGCTCGTCCAAGATATTGCAATAACTGACCTTTCCTCACGTTTTCAGAACGGTAACCCTCAGAACCCATACTGCACAGGCATTGACGGCGTAATGGAGGCCTACTATCAGAGTCTGAAGTCCGTTCAGCTCTACGGACCCACCAACTTCTCCCCCGTCATCAACCACGTCGCCAGGTACCACACACTCACTTTCTGGAGTTGTGGTGTAATTAAAGCAACTTTTCTTTGCTCCTCCACTCGCATGTTTTCTACCACTGCTTATGTAATGGATTTCATTGGAGTATGTGCGAAAGAACGCGCCGACACCAAACACACTCTCCCGGCTTTTTTCCGTAATGAGCTCTGTGAGGCGAGTGTTGCCAGGTAGCTAACAAGAAGTGTTTTTATTTAAGGAGTTGATTACATGTTTGTTTCTGTCTGTGCCGCGATGAGAGCATAAATCATGCTGCAGGGAAGGAGAGCTGGCGCGTCAGACAAAGTTCTCTGAAAAACACATTAAGAAACTTTTCATACAAGGATGTAATTAAAGAGGTACACCCGAGTGATGTCTCATCAGGTAATTTCACAGATCTGAGGGATAATTTACTGAAATCTTACCGGCATACACGAGACGAAAGCAAGGTTTTTGAGAAAAGACCTGAACATAGATTCATAACATCAGGCTTGCTCCTGCTTTGTGATCACCCACTATTAAGGACACTCAAATAAAGCACTTTATTAGACTTAATAACTACACAAACGTACACAGATGTGGGGAAAACACAAAATTTGTATGCAAGAACCACTTTGTATCGAGCAATACCAAGGTGAAAAGACATTAGCCGTGACTTTAGTGAGGAAGCTACAAGTGCACATCAATCTGGGAACCATTACAAGGTTGTTTCCAAACAATTTGCAGACTGTCCATTTTCATAGGAGTGAACGTGCCAACAAGGTTCAGAAGAGATTTCGTCTGTTTTTGCTTTTTTGTCACAATTAAATGGTCAAACAAATGTTCATTCCAGTCAAAGATAATCCGAGTAAATCCAAAAGTCAGTTTTTAAGTAACAAATAAGTGTATTTGTAATGAGAAATAGACCATCCAAACTAACATGGCCTTATGTTAAAAAGTATTTACCAATAAATTAACCACTTTGTGGGCGTCTTTTAATTTTGCAACCTTAGTGCGTTTTTAGAAAAAGAAACGCCTTGCTTGGATTGTACTACACCATTCCAGTCAAATTTAAATCCAAACTTTGACTAGGCCACTCCTCAGCCTTAAGTTGGTTTGAGCCCACTGGTGTGCCTCTTGCTGCACAACCCAAGTGCTCTTAATCTTAAGAGCTCTAGGTTGTTGTACAAAGCTAAAAACTAGAGGTTTTTGTGCTTCTATTCCCAGATATGCTGCTTCTGTGAAGGACGGTTCTCAGTACTTTGTGCTCCTCATCATCACCGACGGCGTTATCTCGGACATGGCCCAAACGAAGGAGTCGATTGTCAATGTGAGTACGCTGGTCTGTAGCCGACCCCTCTCGACCTGTAAAGTTTGACACTCATTTCGAATCTAAAGCTCAGATTTCCAGCATAATTTCCCTCAATAATGATTGAATAACGCAATAAAATCTAGTAAATATACTGCATATTAAATATTTTTTAGCAAGCTATGGACTTTATTATAAAAAGAGAGTTGATCAAGGTGACACAAACAGTTTTTTTTTTAAAAGTAATTACATATATATTGTGTACAATATCCATGAAGAATATTAGAAATCCTTGTAAAATTTTGTACAAACGCCTTTAAATAAATGTTTTTATTGCAGTAGCATCATCTCATCTTTTTTTTTTTAAATGTAATTTAAGTTCCTTTATTCAGTAGGAAAACATGACACATGAAGAAATAATTTGACTTTCCACAATAACATTGTCAAACCCAAGCAGAAACTTGGGTTTCATTTTCAAAAGAGTAGTTCTGGTTAAAAACTTTAAAACCTCCACACAGATACGTCATCATATACGTTCAATATATCAGAATAGTTTAGTATTTGATCAGCAATAACTTCCACTCATATATTTAAAAGCATCAGTTGAATTCATTAGAAGTCAGCTATTCATTTTTAATTTTTTCATGTTTTTCTTTGGATCCCTCGGCTTCCTTTGGAGCATATTTCATCAGATTCAGACTTTAATTAAACCAACATCCACCACAGCCGTCTTGTTTTCTGGGTTATTTTCCCGTCGCTCCTGATTACATACACCGCTCTCTGAATGACAGCTAAAAAACAAGTCGCTATTTTCTAATCAGCTTGTTTTGTGGATAATTGTCAGCTTCTAACTTTACTGACAATGAGACGTCAGAAAAATCACACATTCTGGCGTTTATCAGTTATTTTTATCGTCCAGAAGCAAAAGTCGAACCGAAGAAGAAGGAAAGAAGCTGTCAAGAGAAATGATCTTCCTTTCCCTTACATTATGTAACACGAGAGCCTTTACTCTTCTCTCTTTTTTTTTATTAGTTGCATATTCCTCTAACGGTGTGCTTTCCACCCCTTCCCTGTCCTCTCCATCACTGTCGACTCAAAGCGAGCTCCAGAGGAAAGAGTGTCGCGGAGAATACAAACAAAGCGAAGGGGTTCCTGTGAAGAAAACATAGAGAGACGACGTAACGATAGAGAGCGTAAAACGGTTGGACAGGACAAATATTAGGTGTAAAAGACAAACTACGGGGAATAGAGGCCTAAAGGGGAATGTTGACTGAGGGGAAACAAAAAACAAACAAACATGTTTTTAGATGGGATCATCTGTCTCTCTCTTCTGCCTGAGGTCGGATCATTACTCAGATACACTGAACTCTCACACACACCATTGATATCCTCCCTATAATACACCCTTCAAAGCTCTACCCACAAACGCGATGTAAACTCGTGTCATTGAGTTCACCCGCTCTCGTAGATTTCCTTATCTGCAACACGAGTGACTGTGATGTCACAACCCACACGGCGCTACAGGCGGAGGGAGGCAGGCACCAAACACTCACACAAACCCCCGCTCAGACCGAGCATCAACGTGGCTTTTGTGTGTTTATTGGAAAATAAAATGTACCATACGGATGACTGAACAATTTATCTAATTTAATCACATTTAAATGTTTATTACAGTATGAACGTTTTCTTCAGAACATGCCTTGTTGCTTTCAGACGGGACGCCATGTCATTGTTTTTGTCAATTCATATTTAATTTTCAAGGATCACCCAACCGTCAGGCAATGACGCCAATTGTTCAGATAATATTAGCCATGTCAATCAGAAAGTAGGTCATGCGGTCGGTTTTGTTTCTAGCCCTAAGCATGCTGAGGTGAGTAAGGCATCTGGTTATTGTAGCGTGAAATCAAATAGTGTTGCTTAGCTGATGATCAAACTGTTTGTTAGTCAGATGTGTTATAATCCGAACCTGGAGTTATTTTATGGCTCCATCTTTAAACCAGTGAAACCAGTACTTTTAACTTTTTCTTTCAACAGTAGCTGGTCTTTTAATTCTTGATTTCTTTGAGTAATTGAAAAATGATGCCTGTGCTTTTTTCTCTCTCTGTGTTGTAGGCTTCATGTCTCCCAATGTCAATTATTATTGTGGGAGTCGGTCCAGCAGAATTTGATGGTAAGCCATACCTAATACGACAAAAACAAAAAAGCTTTGGATGCTTTTATATTTTCAAGCTACACTCTTAGATTAGAATTCAGCCTCCAGAATTGACTTGCATGCCTTTCTAATTTAGGTTGTGGTTTAACGCTTTGTCTTCTTCTCAGCCATGGTCGAGTTGGATGGCGATGAAGTCAGAATTTCATCCAGGGGAAGATTTGCAGAGAGAGACATTGTTCAGGTGATCAGTCCCTTTTCTCCACCTCAAATTTCATGACAGTTTCAAATCTAACTGTGTCTAGGGTTGCAGCACAGTTTTGTTCTGTGGTTGGGGTCATTCTGGAATAAGGTTGTCATTAAATTGAGGTCATGTTTGAAGAAATGTCACTAAATATTGGCTTCAGTATCCATTTTATCCTCACTTCTTTGCTTCATTTTTCAGTGAAGTGCCTCTTCAGAAACTGTGATATTGTCCAAGTCTATACTAAAACTTCAATGTATTTTTATGTATATAATTTGGTGATTATGTATCCTTGATATTTTCTGGTGTGTGTGTAAGGTATGTATTTTTTCCTGCTTCCCTTCCTTACTTTATAACATAAAGACTCTCACTGGAAAACCTTGACAGATGCACACAAAGCGTCACCTCTTGGCCCTTTCTCATTAAAGTAGATGAACAGAGACCTTCGGCTCTACTCCCTGTCCTAATGTCATGTTTGAAAAGCCAAGAAAGCATTTTGGCTTCTTTAGATTTGAACATTTATATTTTAAACACTCATTTCTTAACCCTATTTACAGCCTCTTTCTTTTTTCCAGTCCTACCTATCCATATCCCCCTTTTTAGTGCTGCTGCTCTGGAAAACGTCACTAGTAATACCAATCGGATTCATGCTATATCCCGGCACCGATGCAAAGAAAAGACGTGCAGTCAGACTGAGCAGTTTGTTTGACTGTGACCTTTATGTCACCATCATCATACCGCGCTGCCTGGCACCCGCCCATACAGCCACACGGATGCTCATTAGCCGGCTTTTTAATAAGCGGATACACACACATACAGTGCCTTCGTACGGGGAAGAAGAAGAAGAAAAAACAACTTAGTTTCACCCTTGGAGTATTGCTCCAGCTCAGCCTGCAGATTCTCATTATGAGCAAGTTAATAACCCAAATGACATGGCAATAGGATCTTGTTACTGCAGGTGGAAACATCCAATAAAATAAAGGAATATTTTTGATCTGTGATTTGTTTTTTTTGCTTGTAATCATGTTTTAGACCATATAGACAGTATATGTCCAGTCATTCTTCATAAAATCACAATGAAAACTTCTTGAGTTTCACCCCTCTTCTCATGAGGTGAAGTGTCACTCGTGGTTAAATTATTGGATTTACACACATCTCCTCTTTGTATTTTGTGTAAAAATGTTTAAACAGGTATACAGCACCAGAATAAAACACACATCCAATTTTGAACCTGAGGCATCGGCTGGAACTGTCGTGACCTTTTTGTTTGTCTCTCCAAATGACTAAAATTAGACCCAAATCAAAATGATATGATTGACTTTCATTCCTTTTTATTGCTTATTTCTCTGTTTCACATTTGCCGCCTGCTGTACACTAGAAAACTATGCTCTGAAATTATATTTGCCAGTTCTTCAGCAGAGAAGGAAGATATTCTAAGGGCTTTGTATGCATTAAAGTAGCCAGAGATGCTAAGAAATTTGAACTTTTGCAACTCTGAGTTGCCATTTATGTCGTTTACAGTTTTTCCGAATTTTTCCAGTAATTCTTTGTTCGTTTTTCCTTCCCAGTTTGTCCCATTCAGAGACTACATCGACAGAAGCGGGAACCACATTCTAAGCATGGCCCGGCTCGCGAAAGACGTCCTGGCCGAGATCCCGGACCAGTTCCTTTCCTACATGCGGACCCGGGGGATAAAGCCTTCGCCGGCGCCGCCTCCCTACACGCCGCCGGGGCAGCCCGTCCAAACCCAGATATAAGGAGCGGTAGAGACTCAAAAGTCTTACAGTCAGGTGTTCTCCGAACTTAACGCGCAAAATACTTCCGTCTCCTTAAAGCCGCTCATGGATGGCCCGGGGGGAGAGGGGTTTTCTCGCGGTCAGGAAGCTGCACGTCAGGCCGGGAAAGAGGTGCTTTAGAAGGAAAACGCAGCAAGAGTCTGTTTACTTCCACTATCGAGCATTCCTGTAATTGTCTGGATTTTGATAGGATGTTTATTGTTTTTCTTCTAATCGTGTACGTGTGGGTGTGAGTGCGAGTGAAACCTAGAAAAGCTTCGGAGAAAGCCGATAGATTCAAACTGTGCGGAGAAAAGAGAAGCAAAAACGTGAAGAAGTTTATGATCTGGATTTTAGCTTGGGAAAAACGTGAAGAGAAGAGAATGTCTCCAGACAAAGAAAAAAAGTCACTTAATCTTCTGTAAAAAAAAAAAAAAAAAATAGAAAGAAATATGTGTCTTCTCTTTCTCTTTTCTCTCTCTCAGACTCATTGTTTACAGTAAATGCTAGCAAGGATTTTTACTGTTGATACTTTTATATACATACAGTTTCACCATGAAGGTTGTAATACTTTCTCTTCTCCTGGCTTTATGTCAGGCAGCTGCAGTGCAGGTCCTGGTAGCCCTTCTGTACCGTACCGTGCTGTACCGTACTGGACTGTATTCTGGTGTTTGTATTAACCTTTTGCATGCGTGTAGCCTCAGTCAAGTGCATGCAGACAGTGACCCTGCACTACCTCTTTTCTCCATACATGTGTTTGTGGGAGGTAAATTCCTGTGTCTCTTAACTTCTCTTCCTTTGTGCCTCTCACTCTTTTATTAGCTGTGTTTCCATCCAACTTATGCTTCTTTCCTTCTTTCCCGTGCTTTATTTACTTGATATTGTAATTTTGAATTTCATTTCTCTAATTTTCGGAGTTCAAAAGGTTTGTTTTTATAATGGAAATGTTTTGTGCATCACTTTAACCCAGACAACACACACAACTCAAAAATGTTTGAATTACAATCCCATCGCCAGCCATCTGTTGCGTTTTGTGCTAACAAAATGCTAACCTTCCGTAATATTAGAAATGTACCACAGCATCATAATGCTAGCTTTTCTATTTAATGTTAGCATTAAGATGTTTGCAATGTATACTCATACAGGTAAAAAGATATAGCCAGATGTCAGATAGCCTCCAACATTAGCTGATTGTTTTGAGCTAGCCTACCGTCCGCAGCCAAACTGAACTGGACTGCTAGCATGTTGTTGACTCTTAAGTTGGTCGTATACATTAATATATATATATTGGTTACCCCCTCGTCCAGTTATTCAAAATTAATAAAGCTCTACAGCCTTGAACAGATTCCCTTTTACAGCAACTTGCTAATATTAGCTGACTCTTTTGAGCTAGCATAGCTTCCGTAGTCAAGCTAAACAGAACTGCTAGCTTATTGTAGATTCTTAATTTTCTCATATACGTAAGCAGATTTTTTTGGTTTGCCCCAAGTCCAGTTTTTCAAAATTAATCAAAATTTATGGCAATTGAAACATTTTTGAGTGACTCTAAATTTTATGTAGCATTATTGACTGTTGAATGGAAATGTAGCTACCGTCTTCATATTCAAGTCTTTTTTTCCCCTCCAAACTTCCTTGCTGATCATAGCCAAGGGTTTCATGTCATTGTGTCCTCACACCACTTTCCTCCATCTGTGTTTAACACCTCAGCAGCTGCTCTCAAACTAAATGCTGTTTGAGCAAAAAGAGCCCAGTGGTCAAAAATGCATAGAAAATCTAAATGATCCCATTGCGTGCGTTTGGTTTTTGTTTTTCTTTTTGGTTCTTTGTGGCGAGCGTGTATGTGCTTTTGCAGGTTTTTATTACACCTTTTAGCTTTGATACAACTTTGTACACAAGTTTTAATATTTGTATTTGTATGTGCCATGGTCTGTGCGAGTCGTTATCCACCGACAACATCCGATGAATTAACACCGATGTCTTCTATTTTCGTTGCGAATGTGGCTTGGATGCGGTCCGATCTGTGCTGTCAGCGATGAATGAGAATGAAAGATTGAATGAAGTAACGTAACAGCAGGTAAATTATAAAAGGTTACTGAAGTAATATATTTCCACACAGGGATAAAGTACTTAATATTACTAAATATTTTATTTATGAGCTTGATGGGTATCAACATACTATTAAAATGAGAAATATAGGCTTAAACTCCTAATAAAATATTTTTTAATTGGATAAATTCAATCTTTTAGGCTTAATACAGCTTAAATACAGAGTACATTGGGAAATCACTTATTCAAAACGTAATTTCCCAATCAGACCTACAACAGTCTGAATACCAAACTTATGGCATTTTCTTTCTCCCTCATTCTCATGTGTGGTCACAGTAGCAGTCTGACTGAACCAACTGTGTGTCCGGTAGCTTAGCACAACTGCTGTGTTCAAAGCTTAGCTGAACACATCATTAGGACAGCAGGTCAAAATGAGCAGCTCATTACTGCAGCAGATGCGGTGTAAAACACAAGCACTGAACTGGAAACTGATCCTGCACTGTGGGGTTTATCACGGGCTGCATTGATTGGATGGGCAAATGTGTTTCTGATGTTCTCGCTGCGCAACATCTACTACTCACTTGCCATGTAAAACTGTGCCGGGTAGAGTTCAGGTAGTTTATTTATTATAAGTTCAACTGTAGATTAAAAAGGAAGTTAGCCAGGACTATAGAGTGGTAAGTAAAGTGTTTTCTGACAACCTGTCGGTGCTTTATTTCATTTGGGAAATTGAAGCATGCTCGTCTAGGTGATGCCCAGCAGGACGGTAACGCTCTAATTTCCCCAAAGTTTGTATTCCAAAAAATTGTGACCCTAACTATAAGCCCTGGTATACAGTACATCTAAGTCAATAAAACAGGGATAAAAAGAATTGGCAGTGAGAATATACTTTTTCCTAAATGGTAACGACTGTTTTCATCTCTTCTAACATTTAAAGTACAAACAAGCTTCAGAGATGACATTTTTAGGGATTTGTGTAGATATCTAAAGATGATCTTAATGGCCTTTTCCGCTTTCATAACTGACCCAAACTTAGGAAAACCCAGAAAAAGGAATATACACTGCCGTTTTTTTATATATACATATATAGAGAGAGATTTTTTGGGGGCCCAGTGGCCTTTTATTGAGTAGTCGGTAAACAAGAAATAGGGTGGAGAGAGAAGGAGAAGACATGGAGCAAATGGCCCAAGTCTGGGAATTGAACCCAGGACTACTCCATCGATTAGTACCACCGCTGCACTTGGTACACACGCTCTACCAAGTGAGCCACCCAGCGCTCTGAATACACACTGCTTAAAGTGATTCATATCCTAGCCAAGTAATACAAGTTTTCACAAAATGTTTTGGGCGTGACGAAATATCGACATTCCGAGATTCCATTCTTGGAAAGATTTCTGTGGCCAAGCAATCTAAATCATTTTATTATTTCATTAAATAATTAATTGGCCACTTGGTGGCACTCTGTATGCAGAGTCCATATTGAACTATGGACTGTATACAACAATACCAAGTTGATCAGGCAGCCACTAGTTAACATCACCACATGGTGTGTGATGTTTTAGTTAATTTTTTACAAAGCTATGTAATTGACTACATTAATTATGTCTTTCCATAAATATGACCAGAATATCCTGACTTTAAATTGGAATTTAAAATTTAATATTTTCTAAATGTTTTACACATCGACTGATGATCAGGACGGAGACTTTTCTCAGCCCTGAGTTCTCATGTGAAGCAAATCTCTTCGGCTTTTAGTTCCTTTTGCTTAATTTTCTCATGCTGTCTTTGCTGCTCCTGGTTTTTCTTGGCTGGGCCAATATATATATATATATATATATATATATATATATATATAGGTTTTAATCCATGGTGCCACAGCTCATTAAATCTGCCTATTCATGAAGCCAGAAGTGTGTTTATGAAAGTGTGTGTGTGCGCATGCGTGCTTGTAAATTACTCTGTGTGCGGGTGTGTGCAAGGCACATTTATAGGTCTTTTTTATATATATATTATTGTACCAAGTGAGGTGTTAACACACGTAAGATTTTTGTTTACTAAAGATATCTAAATAATATCTTGTATGCTTGTCATATCTTAACGACGTGCACTACTATGTTTGCATGTACAGTTTTAAAGGGAATGCACCAGTTCCTTTTGTTGAAAACTGAGTGTTTTGAAATCTACAGATTACCTACATGAAGGATTAACTGTACAAAATGGCCTTAAATCTTTCACTGACTCTTGGAATTGTGCGATGCCTTCTTCAGAAAACTGTTTTATTGAAAATGATTTGATCCGTATCTACTTTGTGTTGGTGTTTCTATTGCTTTCTTGTGTTTTCTTTGCACAAAGTTCAGTTCTGGGGTTTAAAAAAAAAGTCTATAAATCTATATATCTTGTACTTTTTCTGAACCTTTTTTGTGATTGATCAGATAAAGCATGGCGAAGTACTGATTGTCTGATAATACATAGATGACTATTTCTGTATTGAACTATGGATTTTTAAATAAATATTCATATTAAACTCGGCTTGCTTTGCCTTTCAGTAATCCAAAAGTGTTCAGTGAACATCTTTTGCCATTTATTTCGTCCTTTTGCAGTCTGTATGAACTGACATGCACACATTGATGCAAAAGCACATCAATGGTATTGTTAGATTTCTTGTGGTTCAGTTTCACAAAAAACTGTCATCTTTTAAGAAATGCATACTTCGTTTTTGCGAATTGATGCCCCGTCAGGCAATAACACATAAATATGGCGTTATTATCTGATGGGGGTTGATGAAGTTCTTCGAAGCTCAGCAAGTACTTCGACAGCCACTGAGATTCATTTTCCCAATCCGAATTGTTTTTGTCAGATTTTTATGACGCCCCCGACTTCTGAGCGGTGGGAAGTCGTTTTGCTGGTTCCAGGATTTGAATTTGCTCATAAAGATGCCAAAGTTTTTAAAATGTTGTAAATGATTTGATTCATCGTAGACGAGGCTTACTTCTCCAAAGTTCAGTCGAGTTGGCTGGATTTCAGAGAACTTGTCGTTTATAGGGGACCTTCTCATGCTACCTGATCTCTGCATGCAAGATAAAACATTTTGATAATCGGCCTCGAGATTTTAGAATTTGTTAAAGGAGTAATAATGTGTATTTTCCAGCCACATGGTGCCATTTTATAGCACAAACGAGTAACTGGTACCTTAAGTTGTAGTGAAAATGTTGTGAAATGTGATTTTAAAAGGAATGTGACTTTGAAATTAAATGCCTTGAAATTGGGTCTCTGTCTCTATTAACCCATTAACAGCATTTTTATCAGAGTTTCACTGAGAACTACCTCAAATGATGGCTCATAAATGCAATAAAACATTTTCATTTTCAACCATTCTCAACCTTTTCAACAACTTAAGGCTGGACCAATCTCATACACTGCACCAACACAGGAAACTGCTGGCGTCCCCTCAATGCCTTGCGTCACTGGCTCAGTGGCAAGATGCCAGGACATGGTCTCTATGGGAAAAACTGAAGCACATCAACGCCTTGGAGTTGGAGGCTGTGGGCGCTACAACACTTCCTCCCAGGCCTGCACGGAAGGCATGTCCTGGTGCGATTAGACCATTATTCGGTGGTCTCTCATATCAACCATCAGGGAGGAACATGGTCGATGACGTTGCTGAGACTGACCCTGGGCAGCCCCTCTTCTTGCCAGCCTGAGGGCAGCTCACAATCCAGGGGTGCGGAATGGGCCGGCCGATATTCTGTCTTGGGGACGCCCACCACCTGCGGAGTGGAGGGTCCATCCGGAGGTAGTGGGGTGATTTGGGAGAGGTACAGCAAAGCACCTGTAGACCTATGTGCGCCTCAAGAGACGACACATTGCCTGCTTTGGTTCTCTCTGCCAGTCCCTTAGGCCAGGACGCACTGGCACACGACTGGCTGAGAGTGCTACTCTACGCATTTCTGCCGCTTCCCGATAGGCCCAACACTCCTGAAAGTACTTCATGAGGGGCATCAGGTCCTTCTAGTAGCCCGAAGAACCTGGTTTCTACCTCTGATCAGGCTCTGTTCCAGCTCCCACAGGAAGGACCTTCTGCCACAGCTGGGGGGGCAAGCCCTTTCCAAGCAGCGTCTTGCACGTTGGATTGTGGACTTGGTGGAACAGGCATATGTTCTACAGGGCCACCACCCCCCTGCAGGTGTACGGTGCCATTCTACCAGGAGCATTATTGTGTCATGGGTCACTCTGGATTCTGTATGTGCAGCAGCCTCCTGGTCATCCCCAAATACTTCTGCAAGGTTCTACAGTGTTAACCTGGCTGCCTTTCACCTATTGGAGGGGATCCTATCCCAGCACTCATCGTGCCAGTGAGGTGGGCATGTTTTTCAGATTTGTTTCTTTTTCTGTTTGTGATTCCTCAGGACTCTGTTGGTAATCGTCATCCAGTGCTTTAAGCATCACTTCTGGTGGTCAGTAGGGGTGAAATAGAACGAAATTTACGACCGTAACTACGGTACTATGAATCTCGGATGACCGCCAGAGCGCTCGGTCCCTCGGAATCATCGTGTTTCGGGAGATTAAGGGACTGAGCTGTCAATGTCATGTGACTATATAGACTTACTGGTGTCACCAGGGGTCACACGTGACCATGTTGGTATAAGATACTCGACCTGTGCATGTGCAAAAACGATCATTCAGTGCTTTAAGGACCGCCTCTGGCGGTCATCCAGGATTCATAGAACCGTAGTTGAAGTCGTAACTTTCGTTCCGCTACGTCTGCCATAATAACAGCTTGCTTGTTGGAGAACAGCTCTACTTCCGCATGGGAGCAGAGCCGGCGTCATGTCAATTAGACCAAAGCTCTTCTTCTGATAGAAAGTGTGAATTTTCTAACGAACAGCAACGAGCTTTGACTCCACAAACATTTTCCCTCTGAAGATGGAGTACAGGAAAAACAAGAAAATTATACAATGCAAAAATATTTATTATATGATAAAAAAAGACAAAATCCAATGAGTCTTAGAGGTCTAAAAGTGATATTGAGACTAACTGTGAGTTGGTGTCCAACAGTCTCTTTCTGCCTGAACTCGTCTCACATTGACTCTGGACTCAGTCTTATTCATTTCTAACAGGTGCAGAAATGTTCACACAGAAAGTCCTTCACACATCATGACTCCATGACCAGGAATAACTTCCTATATGATCAGATGCCTGATGAGTGAAAAAGCTGCAGAGGTTGAACTGATCCACTCTGAGTCTGGAGGAAGGAGCTGTGTCCGCTCTTCGTCCATCAGATCCTTCACTCAGACTCTCTCTGGTCCAACTAGGATCAGTGGAGTTCCTTCATGGATCCGTCGTCTCTCTGCAGAAGAAGAAGAAGAAGAAAATGTCAGATAGACAAAGAGAGACAATAACACAGATATTAAGAAACAAACCTTTAACTTTGAGCAGAACCGTTTTCTCTCTCTGAAGGTTTCCCTTCAAGCTGTAGACTAAACATTTGTACTCTCCACTGTCTCTCTTTGTGGGTCTTCTCAGAGTCAGACTGACGTCTCCAGTCCTCAGCATGTTTTCATCCATCCTGGTTCTGTCTATATATAATTGGTTCTGTTTCTCAGGCTGATCAGAGTTATTCTGACAAACATGGACTGTCACATAGATTCCTTTTCTCCACGCCAGTCCAGTGTCTCCAGGTAGATCAGGGGTTGTTCTGAATGGCAGCAGGACAGACTCCGCCCCCTCCTCCACCTCCACCTGGCAGACTGAGAAGATCAAGGTGAGTTTACATTGCACTGTGTTTATGCATCTCAGTCTCCTGCATCCTCCCTCATTCTGACGTATGTTTAATGAAAACAGAAAAGCTGGGCTGACTGTAAAATACTATTATGGTGAAACTTTAAGCTTGGCCTTTAAAGTTAAGGTGTGAAAACTTTAGGTTTTGAGAGCTGCTGTTGACTCACTTATTGAGGAAGATTATTGTTTTTGAACCATGCATGAACTTTGTTTTTCACAGAAACAGAATGTTAAACCAGATATTTGCGGTGTTTTCTCTTTGTACATGTTGCTGATGTTGTGTAAGAGGAGGTGAAAGTGCATACATGGTGAAGAAGATCTAAAAATCATTTATGTTCTTTGTAAGCTCACTCTCAACCTGTGGGAACCTTCAAGAATCTATTTTAAGCTTCTAGAATAAATTAATAAATTGGCAAAGTGTAAAATTATTGATTCTGTGTATTTAGCTAAAATTCTGTCTCATTTTAAATAGGAAAATGTCCATGACAATACAGAAATATCAAATGTAATCCACAGACCTTTGACCTTCAGCTCAACTTGTTTCTTCATCAGGACGTCTCCGTTCCTGCTGGAGACTTTACAGGTATAGATCTCACTGTCTTCATCAGTGGGCCATCTCAGAGTCAGACTGAGGTCTCCAGTCCTCAGCGGTTCTTCATCCATCTTGGTTCTAGTTCTGTAGAACTGGCTCTGTTCTTCAGGCTGATCAGAACCGTTCTCATACACGTGGACCTTCTTGTCTGGGCTCTTGATCCATTCCACTCTCACATCTCCAGGCAGATGATCTGTGGTTGTGCAGGGCAGCAGGACCGACTCCACGTCAGAATCCACCTTAATCTGATGTTTGACTGAGAGAATGAGATGATCATTATAGTTAGCAGATCTTAGAGCAGAAACACAAAAACACCTGAAACCACATTTCAGTTGATACAAAGCTCATGTTGCATCACAGGCAGTGGTGAGCAGTAATGGAGTACATTTACTTGAGTACTGTACCTAAGTAAAATTTTTTGAGAATATTTATTTTTCTGCTGAACTTATGACTTTCACTCCTCTACATTTTTAGGAAGTTTGTCGTTTCTTGTTCCATTATCAATAACAGTGTCCAGAGAGCCAGTACAGCCAACTAATCAAACAAAAACATTTAGTGATTGTAGATGGTCCAACTTTCACTGGGACTCGGATACAATCAATCAAAAAAATTTGAAAATGTTAAAAGTTGCCAGTTAGTTGTGGTAGCATGACGTACCAGCATCCACTCAACCTGGAAGAAACTGCAAAACGACTGCTGAGGTGAGGGTAGGAAAGTAGATCAACCGAGAAAATGGAGAGCTTTGCAGTTTGACTCAGCTCTCTCTTCCCCATGACAGACCGAAGCTTATCTGCCTGTCGATCTCCTGCTCCATTCTCCTCTCATTCATGAGCAAGATCCCAAGATAATTAAACTCCTCTGCCAGGGGTAAGACATCCTCCCCGACCAGAGAGGGCACTCTACCATTTTCTGACTCCAGACCATGGCCTCGGATTTGGAGGCACTGATGAAAGTTGTAGATCACGACCTGATGAAGCCAATAGGACCACATCATCCACAAAAAGCAGAGATGCGATCCTAAGGCCACCAAACGTATCCCCTCAACACCTTGGCTGCGCCCAGAAATTCTGTCCATGAAAGTAATGAACAGAATCGGTGAGAAAGGGCAGCCTTGGTGGAGTTCAACTCTCACCCAAAACCAGCCAGCTTACTACCAGCACTGCGGACCAGACTCTGACACTGGTCATAAACGGACCTAACAGCTTGTATGAAAGGGCCTGGTACCCCATACTCCCACAGGGGCCCCCATAAGGCGCCCCGATACGGTTGAACGCTTTCTCCAAGTCCACAAAACATGTGTAGACTGGTTAGACGAACTCCCAGAACCCCCCCAGGACCCTGCTGAGGGTATAGAGCTGGTCCAGTGTTCCGCAACCAGAACCAGAACCACACTGCTCTTCCTGACGCCGAGGTTTGACTATCCGACAGACCCTCACTGTTTCATCACAGTGCAGGGTTCGACCTGTTCAGCATCTCCACAGATCGATGAGATTCATTTTTTGGCTTGGCCCTGAAGCTGGTCCAGGGGTGGAGAGCTGCTGGGCTGCTGTTTGTCAGTTCCTTCGTTATTTTGAATCATCGGTAAGATTCTCTCATTTCCAAATCTTGACCTCAACATTCACTTCAAGTTGATGAGTATTCATTTCTATCACTTCAATTCTCTGGAGAAGTTTATCAAAGTCCTCAACAGTGAACTGTGGTCCAACTTGTAAGTCAGGAAATAAAGATGAAAAAATCCTAATGTCCTTAAATTTGAGGTAATCCAGTATTGGGGGTAGAGAGTGTAAAAGTAACAAAAACCACATAAACATTTTTGAAATACAAAAATTATTGAAGGTACTACTGAGGACAAGAAGCCAAGAGAAGCTCAGGCTCACTTTGTAAAGCCCAACAGGGGTTTCTATGTCTGCATCATTGCAGTCAAACAGTATTTGGCTACCAGAAATTTACAGTTTAGCCCCAAATTATTCTTCACCTCATAAATCTAGAATTAAATCAATCTAACCTGTGCTGTTTACTTTATCATTCATTACATTAGATCTACTTTGTCTTTCAAAATGAATCACACATTGACCTTTGACCCTCTGAGTCAATCAACACCACTGATCACAACTGATCGGCTTATAACAATAAATAACATTTAAACCTCTGACCTTTCACCTGAAGCTTTACTTGTTTCTTCATCAGGATGACTCCGTCCCAGTTGGAGACGCTGCAGGTGTAGAAGTTCTGGTCTCCAATTGTGGGATGTTTCAGAGTCAGACTGAGGTCTCCAGTCTGAAACAGGTTTTCATCCATCTTGGTTCTGGTTCTGAAGAACTGGCTCTGTTGTCCAGGCTGATCAGAACCGTTCTTATACACATGGACCTTTTCACCTTCTTTGTCCCTCCACTCCACTTTAGCATCTCTGGGCAGATTCTGTGTGGTTCTGCAGGGCAGCAGGACAGACTCCACTCCTGAATCTACCTCCACCTGTTTGACTGAGAGACATCAGAGGAATCAGAAATTGTTGATTAATAAATGGTTATAAATGCTGAGCGAATGACATTTACTGGACCAGTTAAAACACATTTTCTGTTGCTATGCTTTATGTTTACAAATTATTCATATTTCACTATTTCCTTCCTCTGGTGTGGTAGCTAGTAGTTGCTAACTTAGCTTTAGCTACTATTGTTATATGTTCTGTCCAGTTGTTTCTCCATCTCAGGTGAAAATCCTGTTATTTGTTGTTTCATATCACCCACCAGGTCATTACTCTCAATTACTAACACTGATATGTTCATTATACTCTGATTTTAACATTAATGTAGACTCTGAGACTGACAGCCTAAATGTAGCCTTTAATATTATCTTACACTCAGTTCTGTTCACTCTTGTCGTCATACTTTAGATCTTATGCTGACATATGGCACTGAGTGTGAAGAAATAATATTTCCTCATAAACCTGATCACTTCTAATAACCTTTACGTTTAGCTGAGTTTTCCAAATATGAAAGAAATGTTAATTATAGAAGATTTTTATCTCACAATGCTGTAACCATGTTTAAATCTGTTCCATGTTTAATTTCCTCAGAATCTCAGATAGCACCAATAGAAACAGCAATTTAACCTCCAGTCCTTCTCAAACTCATGTTCTTGTTCATAGTGTTGCTTCCTCATTGCATGTGTCATTAGACAATCTTAAAAAAACACAAGACAATTATAGGAGGTTGGCTTTTTATACAAGTAAAGCTTTGCTGAGTTATTTATTAGACGTTTTTTATATCATCTTAAAAATTAAAAATAAGTGCTATGAACAAGAAACAACAAATTAAGGCTTTGACCTTTTTTTTCAAAGGAAGAAGACTAGGACCAAGAACTGGATCTCTTCCAGCTGCTGGAAAGAGATTCTAAAAAGGCATCTGATATTAGCATCTGAAGGCATTTTGTAGAAGTACAAACTTACCTGGAAAGAAATAGTGGCGGAAATAAAATAAAGCACCTCCGGACAATCCAAGAACCACGAGAACCAGCAGCACCAATAAAACTATGATCCAGATGGGTGGACCCTCTGTGGAGAGACAGAGACAACATAACATAGAGATAGAGCTTTGACCTCTGACCTTTACCTGCAGATCAGATGTTTTACCTGCAGGTTGTTAGAGAGACATTTTTCTATAATGCTGTTGTGCATGGAAAAAATTATGGCACAGATGTTTCCAATTCCGGGGAAATCTAATACACATATAGTATGAATTGTGCCAGGATAATTGCGTAAATGAGAGGAAATGATGCCGCACCAATATACACATCAACAGAGAGGAAATCCTATAAAAAGTGATGTATCCAGCAAAAGATGGCAGATTTTGGATATTTGTAAAGCTGTGATACAATGATTAATGAGATCTGCAGATGCGAATAAATTTCTCCGTGTTTTGGCCGGAACAGTAAGGAATCTGAGACCTGTGTGTTATTTACATACATATTCCATGAGTTAGTCACTTTTATTCCTCTATAAGGTCAGACGTTTTACCTGGATCCAGAGGTTGGACCTGTTCCAGAAACGCTCTCTGTCTCAGGATGTCTTTGTCTCTGTAGACGGTGCAGACGTAGCGTCCACTGTCTCTGGCTGTGGGGTCTCTCAGGGTCAGGCTGACGTCTCCGGTTCTCAGCAGGTCTTCAAACATGGCAGTGCGGCCGGAGTAATCCTTTTCCTTTTCTGCATTCCGTGCGCTTGTGTTTGGAAACGCATGAACAAACATAAATCCTGGTTCTGATCGGGTCCACTCCACTCTGGTGTCTTTGGGCAAATCAGCAGATGTTTTGCAGGGCAAGACAACAAACTCTGCATCTCTATTCACCTTCACCTCCACCTGGACATCTGGAGAAACATTGAATCATTTCACCGATCCAGAGAGAAGCAGCAGTAATTCTTAACAATCTGGACCGGAACCTTTTATTTTGATGATTTACTACATCCACACAGTCTGCAACTGCAATTTAATCCACTGTGGCTAAAACTGTCAGAGAGAAATAGGAGTTCAAAAAGAAACTAGTAGAAAAGCAGAGTATTGGTGATATTTAATGTCAAGAATTTCTTGACATTAAGACATCATGCTAACATTGAAGCTAGCAATGTGTTCATGTTGAGTTTTCTTTGCTCTGTATTTAATGGTTATCTGTCACATATAGCATCTGATGGCCTTCTTCTTGGTTCACCACTCTGTGCATCATTCTTTAAATGTTTTAGATATTAACATGTACGAAATAACTGACCTTTGACATTGAGCTGGACCTCTGTCAGCTTTATCGTCTTTACTCCATCAGCGATGCTGCAGATGTAGTTTCCACTGTCGGACAGTTGAGGCTTTCTGAAGGTGAGGCTGTAGTTTCCAGTGTCCAGAGCATCAGGACTCATTGATGTTCTTCCTCTGTAGATCTGGTTCTGTCCTTCTGGAT